>PVKM010003159.1:0-59515 GCA_004027735.1 Carollia perspicillata
CTTGCTAACCCATTCATGTTTTTGCGACGATTGAAATTTTTTTCACTTTGGTTTCAGTATTCATTCAGGTTGCAGGCTGATCTATCGCTTTCAATTTTAGGTCATTATTTCTGGATGCTAAATCCATCCAGTCCACCACCTCCTCCTCGTAGAATTACTGAAGTTTGGGGTATCCCCTCCCCCATCGATACTGTTTTTACTAGGTGCAACTGTGCAGGCAAAACTTTCTTCTTTAAGGTAAGAAAAATATCATTCTGAAAGAAATCAGCAAATAGTTATTCTTTATTATAAAAACAAATTGGCTTAACCTCCGCTTCAGAAGGGTTTCCATATTTTAATGAACTCTTCTATCAGCGAAATTTAATAAAAACATTAATGGCCAACTTATTCAAATACTAAAGTTAAAACTTTCTCCCTATACTTAAATCTAAGAATAAATTCCTAACCTTTTTTTCCCAAAGCTGTTAACATCATTCCCTCTTTTAAATTTTCAGGATTCTCAGTACTGGCGTTTCACCAATGACGTACAAGATCCTGGGTATCCCAAACAGATTGTAAAAGGGTTTGGAGGACTAACGGGAAAAATAGTCGCAGCTCTTTCAATACCTAAATATAAGGAGAGACCTGAATCTGTGTATTTTTTCAAGAGAGGTATGTGGTACACCATCGACATCATACAACTTTCAAGAATTGCTTTTCTAGGACAATTTTATTGAATATCTTCACTTACTACTGGGTTTACTGTCAATAGACATCTTTAATAGCTGGATCAAAAATTTTCAGTAAAAAAACAAACAAACAAAAAAAAAACCCAAGGGCACTAAGATGTATTTACATCTCCCAACACACAAACCAGAATTTCGCCTGAGCTTCTAGTCATCACATAAAGAACGGCATCATTTACTTTCACACAAAGTTAGGTACAGAACTATGCAGTCTGTTGGCTTTATTCATTCAAGTATTTCAAGATGCAGTAATCGGTTGCAAAATACCCTTGGACTGATCGCTATTATTAATGTCTATACATCCTTTATGAAAAACATTGTTTCTCCCACCTTGTAAAAGCTCTTTTCCATCTTTTTTTTTTGGCGAGGGATTAAAATTAATTCCACTTAAGTACGATTTTCTAATCCACGACAGGGGGCCGAGTGCAGGAGTACACTTACAGACAGGAACCCAACAGGAAGTGCGCTGCACGAAGGCCTGCCATAAATTACCCCGTGTTTGGAGAGACAACTCAGGTCAGGAGACGTCGCTTCGAGCGGTCGACTGGACCGCACACCATCAGAATTCAGTACACGCCCGTCAGAGTCCATTACCAAGAAAAAGGTAACGCCTCTTCCTGTGTTGAAACTCTCACGTGTGATGCAGATGTAATAGAATTTCTTATAAAGTAAGGCTTATTAAATATAATACTGACCAGACAACCCTAACACTTACTGGCCTCAGTGAATGATCTGAGATCAACTTTTTCCCTGTAGGTAAGGAATGCAGTTTGAATGTTTGTGAATTGTAATAAATACTGTTTATCAAGTATCTCTTTCCAACAACATTATATACAAATCTGTAACCCTCAAAACAGTGATAAAAGTAGGTGTTCACACCAGGTTGGGGGGGCAGAACTCGGCCAGCCAGGGCTGCCTGCCTCTAACAGCTGCTCTCTCCAGTGTCCCCTACAGGCCTCCTGCACAACGAGGTCAAAGTGAGCTCACTGTGGAGAGGACTGCCCAGTGTGGTCACTTCGGCTGTAGCGCTGCCCAACATCAGGAAACCCGACGGCTACGATTACTATGCCTTTTCCAGGGGTGAGTTAAAATCCGAACAGCTTCCCAGAAGTGCTCTAATCTCTGAAATACAAATATAATCAAAACAAAAACACCAGGTGTTGAATGGTAACCGAAGGTGCGAAGTTAAGTTCTAATATTTTTTTAAGTATTATTTTAAAAATCAACTTGGTTTTCTCAAATTTTCACTTTGAAAAAGGAGAGCTAAACCTAATTTTACTAAAAGGTGGTGAAAGGTCAACCTGTCAACATGACTGTTTTCCTTTTTGTTAGAGAGTTCAAATCAATTAGAAACATTTTTGGTAGTAAAATGATAAACCCTGCTGCCTTTGACTATAATAATGAACATAGTCTATTTTTAAATTCCAGTGCTTTTTTTCCCTTTTAATGAACGAAACGCTCTCTCTCCATCAGATCACCACTACCACATCGACGTGCCCCGGAGGACAGCCAGAGCCGTCACCACCCGCCCCGGGCAGACCTTAGCCAACGTCTGGTACAACTGCCCTCAGGCCGGCGAGCAAGGGAAGAGACAATGAAAGCGAAGAGAAGAGTGATACATTTTGACAATGAAAACGAAAAAGGATAAATTTTGACACTGAAATACATTTTATTAATAAAGAATGTTGAGATAAGCATACCAATTTAAATACAAAATTTTTTCCAACTCAAGAATCATAACACTAACACAGTCCGAACAGTCTTATTCACAGTTATTACAGTTTACAGGACATTTAGTTAATATTTCCTCTATTTATTCCTCCTCTCCCTCCCATTGCATGGCTCACACCTATGAGAGAAAAAAGAAGAGTCAAACTGAATGTGTCTTTCAAGAAGTTAGTCCAAAGCTAGAATATTCACTTACTCTAGTTCACCCTAAAACGTGCTTTCAAAAATTGTTAATTTAAACATTTCACATTTTCAACACAATCAGATTAATACTTTTATCGCATGAATGCAATCTCTAATGGTTACATTAGAAAACATGGAGGTATTAAAACTTTACATTTTTTAAACCAGCTGAACAAAGCCACAAAGCTTTATTGTTGTATAAACTACGAAAGGCAGAGACACAGCACTAAACACTTCAGCTTTTCTAAATATTATTTGAATTCAAGGAATAAACACATAAATAGAAGCATACATTCATTACACACCTATGGTAAACACGTGTCTACAAGACGTTATAGATTCGTGAATGTCACATACTCAATGCACAACTATGTAATCAATTCTTGGAACATTAAAAAAAAAAACAAGATACAAACTGGAAGCTTAAGGATTAGAAGAGCTGCTCTGTTTATCGGCCCCCCATGTCATGCAGTCAGTATGTGAGAAATTTACCTCTCTGTCTGTTAAACTGACGACCACGGACGCCTTGTCTCAAAGTTGTCTGAAGTCTCACTCGTCTGAAAGGCTTCGGCTGACTACTGCTAGTATCTAGGATGAAAAACATTGAGACACAAGAAAGCAAGTCAAAAAACAAAAAAGCAGTCATAATGGCAAAAACTGAATGCAGGGATAAAATGCAGAGGAGTCCATTGGTTTTCAGTATTTAAAAGTTTTTTAAGATGGCATTTTTAACAAAAAGGATAAAAAGAAAAAATTTTGTTTGAAAAAGTAAGTTCTTGACTTTTTTCATTCATTCCCTCAACGGACTTAATCTTTACTTGGTGCCTATCCATGTGCCATACACGTGCAGGCAGGCGAGGAACACAAAGGAAAATGAAAATAGGGAAAGGACGGCCCGTTACGGCACACTGCAAGTCACACCTGACTGCTGTCCTTTACCGACGCCCACACTCACCCATCGGAAACCCCGCCAGCTCTCCCTGAAATACGTATCCTGAATCTGACCTCCCTTCACAACCTTAGCTCTACAGTTCTGTCTGAAACATCATCTTTACCTTGAATTACTGCAATATCCTTCACATTTTCTGCTTGTTTCTGCCCACTACCCATTTTCAGTCCCTTTTCTACACAGCAGCCAAACTGACACTGCCGAGTCTTTAGGTCAGATCAGGTCACTGCTGTCTGAAGCCCCCCAAAAGCTTCCTCTGCCATGGACGTCGAAGCAACTATAGTGGTCTACTAGGGTTACCCTCCCCACAGCTTCTGTTACTGCAGTCTCTCTCCGTCCTTACTGCAGTCCAGCCACGCGGGCTTCCTTGCTGACCTTGAGCAAGTCACGCTCCTGCCTCACGGACTTTGCGTCGGCTACTTCTCTCATCCTGGGACACGCTCCCCACACGGGACTGCACAGCTTCACTCCCGGGCCCCGTTCAGGTCTTTACTTAAATGTCTCTTTCTGCCCTGGCTGGCGTGGCTCAGTGGATTGAGCACCAACCTGTGAACCAAAGGGTAGCTAATGCTATTCAGGGCACATGCCTGGGTTGTGGGCCAGGTCCCCAGTAGGGGCCACATGAGAAGCAACCACACATTGATGTTTCTCTCCCTCTCATTCAACCTCCCTCCCCTCTCTCTAAAAATAAATAAACTTTTTTTAAAAAGTCACTTTCTTAGTAGTGCTTTCACCGAAATTGCCTGGCACGTGGCAAGCACTCAAATGTTTGTTTGCTAACTGAATAACTGCTCAGATGGGCATGTAGAATCCTAATACGTAAGCCAAATAAAAATGGAGCTGCTCTGGTTTAAACAGAGGCGAGAGAGAGAAGCCTGGAGCCCTACTCCTTAGCTCCCTCCCTGGGACCCACCCCTCAGCCCCTTAGCACTGTCAACACAGCACAGACAATTCCCTTGGATATAAACCACGTTCCCTGTGATAAAATAAAATTTCCATGTTCAATAAGGCAATTTAAAACTCAGAAAACAAGACGATTAGATTGTTACTGATGGAAGAGTCTGCTGCGAGCAGGCTCGATGAGCACAGCTGGGCTGTGGCCAACAGCAGGAACTGACCTGCCGAAGAGCTGGAAGGAGGGTCCTGGCTGGTAGAAGGAAGATCTGACTCATCAGACGCCTGAACAGGCTCTTCTTCCTGCTGGCTATCGATTTCCAGGCCTGCCTCTGAACTAATACTAAGAAAGGAAAACAAAAATCCATTAGGAAATACGAAACGAATCCTGGAGCACATGCTGTGGTTTCCACTCTCTTCGATACAGTTCATCCCTTAATGCAGACAGAGCTCCACTGCGGCCCCAAGCTGCGGACTCTGGTGCTGGCGGCCACTGGTACCTTTTTAGAGGGCAGGGGCCAGAGAGCTCAGGACGCTGCTTCCCCCTTCCTCTTCTTACTAATACCCATTCCAAACTTCCCCCGCTCTTTTTTGTTACATATTTTTTCTTTTTGACAAGGAATGTTCACATTCATAACACTCACAGGGGACATATTTATCCAGATTTTGATAAATCTCAGAACAACTTTCTAGGAAAGTACAGTACTAAAATAATCCACAGCGGTCCCAACTGTGGATAACAGACCACTAACTCGGCAGGGGCTCTAGTGCGGACGAGCCAGGCTGCGGGGAGAACCCCTGGCTCCAGGGCGGCAATCCGTCCCTCTCCCATTCCGGAAAGCAAGTGAGGGAGGCCAGAGTACAAGACCAGCTCGAATCTGTTCTGGTTTTCATCATCCTCGAATTCAGCACAGTCATGAGTGACAATGTACTTGAGAGACCTCCCTCGTGACCGCTGCGAGCGCTGAACAGCGCTGGAGAAGCGTGCAGCACAGAGCGCACGGGGCTGAAGTCAGTCACGTGGTGGACACTCTGACTCTGAGCCTTCTCGTTTGTGAAATGGAGATGCCACTCGCAGAGGCACTGTGTGGGTCAAAACGGCATGTGCGGAGGGACCAGCACACGTGGTATGGAATCCACGGCAGGCCGTCTTCTCAGCAGGGTCTCCCACCTCCCTGAACTGAGTAGCACTATGTTAGGCCTAGTAACAGACCTGCTTTATCCCCCCACGTACTAGAACTGGCCTACAGTCATGCTAGGAACATACTGCTAAACAAAACCTTTAAGCTCTACCTAGGGAATGTGCGTTCTGCTTCTAGCTTTGCTTCTGAGCATCAAGTAGTACAACTTTTTATTTTATTTAGAAAGAATTAGGTTCCACCTTGAAAGTTAAACTTCTCTAATACCACTGTCCACTAGTTCTTCCCAGTAAATTACTTATTTTGGCTTAAAAAAAATCTAGATGATCTGTCATGAAACACTTCCTTTGTTAAACTCCGTGTGTAACACGTGTGTCACACATGTAGCTAGGCCTTGAAAATTACTAGAAAATTTCTGATTTGTAAGAAGTTCCAAATGCACATAAATAAAGGGTGAGCCAGGTTCACCTGAAAGCCCACTACTAAATGGAAGGTTGAGATATGTCCAGATATTCCTAATTTTCAGAGAAAGACTTCTTTCTTGGGGAAAAGTTCAAGCAGTTACGTTAATGGAAGGACACCAGTGATTTTAAATAAATATTTTGTTCTGCAATGAATATTTCATGCAATTTTCAGGAAGCTAAAATTTGTCTTCTGTAACAACAACCTCCAAGTCCCAAAATATTATTATACGCAAAAACTAGTCTTTCAAAACGTATGGCTCGGTTTACTTTAGCAGTAGGAGTCTACTGAAAACACGGCTCAACAGACTGTCTCCGGCCTAAAGGAAAACAAGTGCAAAAGCCTGGCAAGTCTAAAGCAAGCAAACGGTACGAAGTAAACACTTACCCTTCAGACTCTGCCTCCACGAACACTTCGTCGCCATCGTCTGCTGCTGCTGTTTCATTGGCTGTGGACAAAGTGCCAGTCGATGTCGTCACCATTGGGACAGACTGCGAGGCGTGCTCTGACGCATCAGAGGTGGTGCTCTCCGTAAATACGTTCACTTCAAAATGGAAGACCAGAAAAGCAATGAACACTTTAACTTTGCAGTTTACCTAATTTTTAGCCAAAAGATGCCTCACAAGTTTCCGCTTTACCAATAAAGCACATAACCCGATAATCTGCCTTTGACACCCACCTGGAGCTGCTACTTGCAGAGGAGTAGTGGGGACGCTTCGGCCACCTGACTCCTCTTCATGAGCCAGGAAGAGGGGTGTTTCGTACATCCCCAAACCTAGAGACAGTTGTGAGTGTTAGCGAGGGACGGAAAGAACACGGAGTGTCATATGCAAGGAACTGAGAGAGAACAGTCAGCAGAGACACATGACGAGCACATCGAGCGAACAGCAGTCCCTTAAAAATGTAAATACGATGTAAACCCATCATTTAAGCTCCCTAACACTAATGTAAAGTACCCTAAAAAAAACCCAAACCAGCTCAAGTGGGGCTCTTAGTTTTATACAAGCTAACCTTACTGAGTACCCAACTATGAACTAGCTACTCTGTTAGAAACTACCTATCACCCAAACTGCAAGGCATGATCAGTCCCCTTTTTGCTAAAACAAACCAACCAACCAACCAACACTGAATTTCAAGAAGGTTAATTAACTGTCAGAAAGTGACAAAGCTAGTAAGTGGTGGCATGCTAAATAAAACTTAAGGCTGACTTCCAAGTCTAGAAATGTGAATTTATATGAAGTCGGCTCACAGTTTCAAGCTGGTAGAGGCATGCAGCGTTAGAACACCCCAAACTGTCACGCACAGAGACACACTACATGGATTATATGAGGACTGCAGACTAGCCTTTTGTGTAGGGCTTATTAAGGTAGTTTGCTTTCCATATTCACTTATAAAATGCTGTAACAGCTCCCCAGAAATAGAGTGGGCTATCCGAGTACCAAATGAAAACTGAAAGGTAATTAATTCCAGAAAGAGCATGATTCATGTCCAAATAACCCACTATTACTCCTTAATTTAGGGGTCATTTTTATTCCACAAATTTTTAACATTTTATTTTTCTCATTTTTAATGTTAATGGAAAATGTCTAACTAGTTTTATGCATTTAATTAGAAATGTTAAATGTCCAACCAACAGAAAATATGTTGCATTCCTTCTAAAAACTTTAAAACAGCTGGTAGTATCTAGGTGTATTTACCGGTTCAAGAGATCTTTCTGAATACTGAGTACATGTATGACGCTAAACTAGGAGCCAGAAAAGATACAAATGTAAAAGCCAGTCTTTATGTCCAAAGAACTCAGACCTTTGCTGAAAAGGTTAAATTTGTATGTAATACCATGTTTATTAAGTAGTAAATACATTACAGCTTTTCCCATGAACCAGCATAGGAGTCATTCATACATCAACTTTTAAAATATTTGTAAGTGCTTACTTAAATAAAAACCACATCAGAGTAGTTTACTACCAAATATATGCAAACCCAGGAAATCGAAGCGTCTCTTCGGCAGTTTACCTCCTTGAGAAGCCAGCTGGCCGAGATCCGAGTGACTGGAACTTGTCTGCGGCATGTCTTCGGGTGGCCCGAACCGGAATCTAGGAACACCAGCAACCTGTGGGGAGCTGGACAAAAATTAACTTACGATGAAATGTAAAGTTGCGCTGTTTAAACCACAATGATGTAAAGAATATAGAAAGAATGAGCATAAACAAAATGGGAAGGAAACAGATCAAAAATAAAGTTGATAAAGAAAGTCTTAGTTATACAAACATTTAAAAAATATTAGCAGTCAAAGCACTGGATAACAGTATGAATCCACTCACACTACACGTGATTTATGCATGTCTCACATTTACTGAATCTGCTAGGAATCTCTATGCAGGTTTCCTGAAAGCCATACAAACTCAGCAGGAGATGTAACCAAGTTGGAATGAGGTCACGAGACAAAACTGTCTCCATTTACACTGTTCAGTTAGGGATGAAGCAGGTTGCCGCTCCAGCCCATGTCTCATCTGAAAGAGTTCACCAGATGACTCCCAAGGCTGTGAACAAATCTAAGATGACCAGAAACTTGTCTTCCTGCTCTAACACCTCTATCACCCATCTTCCTGCCCACAGTCCAGGACACAGAGCAGCTTCACTTCATTCTCTGCCCACTCCTTACCTTTCCTTCCTTAGCTAGCCAGCTAGCTGCTAATGTTTATGGAGTGTACCTCTATGATAACTCTCAAGTATCTTCTTTTCCATTTCAACACTGTTACTTTAGTTAAGGACACTCTCTTTCAGGTGCATTTTTAGACTTATTCCCACAATGCTGTTATTCTGTGGGAAAACCCTGCATTCCTCTGAGCTACGCCAGAACAGCACACTGCGATGGGCTGGCGCTCGGAAGCTGTGTATCAGAGTGAGTCTGTTTCTGCCTGGCTGACTTTCAGCAAAGTGGGGCCCATATGGACTGGTTTACAAACTGTAGGCCGAGCGTGTTTCAAACTGGTGCTGATGCCATGTGTTAACCACGTACTATAGAACAATCGATTTTTCCCACGTTGTGGAAACTTAAATTCTGATTTTCAAGTACATCCTGTGAGGCGACCAACACTTCAGCCACAATTAACCATGATTTTCACAAACGTTCTGTCCTTTAAGTGGAGTGGTAGAGCACGACGGTTAACACAGGTTCTGGAGCCAGACTGGTTTGAAGGCAAAAACTGCCACTTTCTGGCTGGCTGACCTCTCGCAAATTCGGTAGCATCTCTGTGCTTCCTTTTCTATAAAAGAGCAACAGCAGCAGAGTCTACTGTCTTACCCATTAAGACGGAACAAACGGATTCGTGGACATGCTCAGTAAGTTGTTAGGAATTCTTTTGCGTAACTCCTGTCCCCATTAAGTCCTCAGATTCTTTCCTCTTAATGATGGAATAAATCACTTCACTCATGTTAATAAAGCCTACTGCTTATGCTTCTATTCTCCTAGATTATTAGAGTTATAGTAATTTGCTCATAGCTTAGCTTCCATAATAATGCCGTCCACCATGACCACTGTAATTACCAACACCTTTGCCACCACGCACAAAGCATTTTACTGTGTGCCAGGTAATATTCTAAACGTGCTAGCATAAATTAATTTATTTAATTCTCACAAGTAATAAGGTCGGAACTACTGTATCATTATTCCCATCAGTAAAATGAGGGTGCTCAGAAACAGAGAATCCAGTAGCTCGAAACAGCTGGGCTCCAAACCCAGGTATTCTGACTCTGAAGTCCATGTTCTTGACCATTGTTACACTGACTCTAAATTTCAAATTCCTGATGGAAGCAACTGTGTTTCATTCCGCTCTACATAATTTTCCCCAAACTACATCCTCGACCCTTCCGCCCTACCCCCTAAAACTTAGTACACAGCAGAGGAGGGCTCAACAATACTGAATCAATCAAATGTAAACAACAGGAAAACAGGAAGAATCTGATCAGTCACAAAATGATTCTCCCTCATTAACTTACTGAATGGCTTCAGCAAATCCATCAGTACGATGCGGCACCACCAGAGTTGGGGTACTTGGAACCGTTCTGTCTTCATCGTCAAAAAAGTGCTGCTGTTGAAACAAAAGCAGCAAATGGGGGCTGAGCAGGAAGACAGGAAGTCACACTCGACTGCACAAACACCGGCTGAGCCCACGAACTGATCTCACGGAGGGTAGGCGCTCACCATGCTCCCGATTCCTGGAGTCAGCTGAAGCCCACGCCCCACAGACTGCCTCCGAGTCATCTGGATCCTCTGCGTCAAGAAAGGAATTACATTTGCTTTAAGAAATTAGACAATGAAATACACACTACACATCCACAGATACAGCTCATTGCACTGGTAATACAACAATCAAAATGTTAGCAGATGATGTAAATAAAATAATCGTCAGGATACTCTTGGAGAAAATATTGCTGCTTATCTTGAACTATAGAGATCAGTTTTAAACAGTGTCAAGTTTTTAATTATACAGACTATAATATTGACCAGCAGATAAAGATCTCATTAACCAATAAGACAAAATATTAACCAATCTTTGATCATAACTTATTTCTTTGTAACTAATTTATTTAATTACTAAGTATGCTTGGATCTTATGGCTTAACTATCCTTTAGAGTTCAAACAGCAGTACTAACTACAAATAAACTGTTTCTCAATTTAGATAATTCTGAACCGATACATTTGATATATTTTGCAGGATCTACATCCAGTCTTTTAAGACTTTATATTTCCACAATAATGCAGTTTTCTTCACCAGCGGTAGTGGAGCACAAGCTGTACCAATGGGTTAAGACTCAAGACGGATTATTAACAGGGCCTTTGTACTTTCCCGCCTGTTTCTGCAAGAGCTTCTGGTTAAGAGAAGAGCGCTGTCCAAAGAGCGCTCCATGTAAAGGGTCATGTGCACTTCTGCAAGTTTTCAAAATGGAAATTAACACGTGTGATTACAAAAAAATGAGACAATTTTAACAGAACAGAAAGTTTCCCTTTTTAAAAAACAAACATGTGCACCGTAGAGAAAGAAACCTTCAAAACAGATGGTCAGATGCTAAAATACATTTTATATTAATTAAAATCCAAGAAAATCTTTTCCCTTTTGTAACCTGTAGAAAGTGACCAGACTTTTTTGCTATAACTATAATCATTTCAACTTACAAACAACTTTTAGTCAGCTCTGCCTTTTTAAGGAGAAGAAATCAGACGATAATTGCAGTTCAAAAAATTTTTATAAAAATATGCCAAAACATGAAGAGTTCACTTAATTTCTAAAATAATAATAATAATAATATCATCTAATGGAAAGGGAAAAGAGTCAAAATTCTCATAAGTTCATTTTTCAGAATGACCAGTACTTTTCATACCTGAACTGGTGGTCCCAACTCTTGAGGTGGGGCATGAATGGTCAGCCTTGGGGGGAGGGGGTGTGGTGGACGTCTAGGTGACTGCGGTGCTCGAGGGGTCTGTCTTTCAGATGCTGATGACGGCTGTTCCCTAGAAATCTCCTGGGAAAAAGACGACTCTGCAGTACCCAAATTTCCTTCACCTGTAAAACGAAAGCAGCTTATTTTGAACTACTAAATTTACTGCAAAATAACCTGGACAATCCCTAGAAGTATAAATCTTGCCTCTAGGAATGTTTACCTCACTAACATTTTCAGAAGGAAAGCAGTGAGGCAGGGTGGACCTAGAGATAACGGGTATGCGGCTATAGCATGGCTTTAGGCAGGTCCCTTAATCTTTCAGTCTACTTCTTTGATTGGTGAATGGAACAAATGTAACGTGTAAGAAAGGTTTTTCTGAAGATATTGAAGAGTAGACATAAAGCACTTAGCCTAACACGTGATAAAATAAATATTTAATAAGTATTGGCTCATATTATTTAAATGGGCAAATTACCTAAAGGTCAGACCACTATGGTTATCAGTATCATTCAAACAGGATGAAGAAAAGCGGGGGAAAAGCCTTACAATGACACTCTTGTGTTTTGATTTTCCTAAATTTTTAATTTAATGGTTCTTTAGATGTCTGGGTCTTCTACATACATACGCTGTGGAAACAAGAGAAGCTGTTCCCTACTTTGAAAGCTGGGTAGGACATCACAGAATTTAGTAGTTTAAAAGCCTGAGGTCTACGGTCAGATTCTTGGTCCGACACGTAATAGCTCTTGCTCCTTAACCAACCAAGGCTGGTTAGGTTACTTGGCTTCTTTCTGCCTCTGTTTCGCAGATTCTACACTGGTACTTAAACCTGATCATCTCATTGTGAGAATTAACTCAGGGCAAATGTGCCTGCTCAGGAAAAGCATTTTTATAGCATCGGCAATGTATATAATCTATCCACTAACGTAATCTTATCCAGACTGCTAGGCCTATTTTTACTTGACTGTTAACAAAAAAGAACACAACTCTCTAACAAGTATTTGATGAGCATCAGTTACATGCTTTGTGTCTGGGAAAAATGGTTATGAACCCTTTCCCTCAAAATACTTAACTTTTAGAGACAACACCACCTACAGAAGCAACCACAGAATCAGCTCAAAATGGACCCACCTATCCTAATGAGACAACAGACTAAAACCGCAAGGCACTCAGAAAATTATGCAGAGAATTTTGTCTTCCAGCTGTACCTGGAACTGAAGTGCTGCCCCCTTACCCCACCAAAACAAAGGATCAGGACATAACTGAACTTGAACACCGGAATCTTTGCAGATGCCAGAAACGTGTTGTCCAGGAAGCTTTGGCGTTGATGCCCCATTACCATACGTGGCCAAGTTCCAGGGTCCCCCGATTAAAACATGCCCTGCCAGCACTGTTTCCCCTAGCCCCTTAAAAGCCCTTAACGTAGTTCAGTGAATAAGATGAGTAAGAGGTACCATTAGGTCTCCATCTTCTTGTCTGTTGTCTTCTCGATCGATAAACCTTGCCTTAATCCAAACTCCAATGTTCTGAGTGGCCCTTTGAAGTGTTGGCATACCAACTTTGGTTTCAGTAACAATTTACTGAGTCAGCGAGGAACTGGTGCTCTTAGATGGCCAACCCTGGCTGGGTTTCCCCGAGTCCTGAACCACCACCAAGGACGTTTTGCCTTTGGGGCTCGGAAAGAGCTTTCCCTGGCAGGTGCTGGCCACCCTTGGCACACAGGCCATTTGGAATAAGAAAACGCTTTGGACTTCGGTCTATGGTTGATTTTGTTTTGGGAAAGTTGTTTCATTTGTGGGGTAAGTGCACAGTCAGAATCCTATCTCAGTACATGTACTTTCCCTCAGGACAAAGCCACTGTACTTTAAACTAGGCTGGGGGCATCCCTCCGAGAGCAGGACCGGGATTGTTGGGCTCTACTACCCATTTGCTGTTTTTGGCAGACCATGTTAAGTGTGCTTGTTGTGTCTTCATGTGTTTCTGCCGGCTGATGGGCTCGATTTGGAAGTAGGGTAAGTCACTCCGGTAGGTACCACTGGGGACTCCCTTCTCCTCCATTTTCTCTTGGAATAGCCAAATTGTTTTGATTTGGGGTACCCTGCTGGTGAGGGGAGTAACTGTAGGATTTTTACCTGATTTTTGAACCAGTTCGTTTGCATTTGTTTGTTTGGGCACTTGAATTAGAAATTTATAAGTTGTCTAGTTTATCTGAGATGTGATCAGGAGAGCACTCAATTGTCTGGTTTGTGTGTTGATCTCACTGCGTGTACTTTGCTAATTGGCTTGGAAGTTAAGAAGTAATATTCCACCTGTGGCCTCCTCCCCTCCCCCATCTGCATCTCCAGACACCTGGCAGCTGGTATCTGCACTCAGGCCTGAACCTGGCACCACCCTCCTCTGGGTAAAACCATCATTTCATTCCGGCCCTCTGAAGCCACCCTTGGTACCTCCCAAGCTTTCCACCTTTACTATGCACACTTGCTCTCCATTTTCTGTAGTTTGCATGTGTTGAACAGTCCACATTAAAGAGCACCCTTGAAGGAGAGGATCCCGTTTTACGTCTGAGTTTTTCATGTACCTGGGCCATAAAAGCTAGCGTCTTAAAATGAAAGCTATCAGGTCTATAGATAGAGGACATTTTCCTCATGGCATTGCTAATTTGTATTAAATTACCTTGAACAAACAAGCTCTTATATGAGAACTCTCAAAAAATGTAACAGACTAACCCAAATGCTTTTCAGAATCACGTGATCTGGGAAAATATTTAACATAAAAGCTGGTTTTAAGTTGGTTTGGTTAATAAGCATATCTTCAGAATCATTAGCATTAAGTAATAATTTTATCCTACTGTTGTTTATTAGTCAAATAAGTTCATGTTATCTCTGTTGCAAAATCTGTCAGCAAGAAAAGTAACCTGGTATGATAAAATTTTCATACCAAGTAAGTAATCTAGACTTAATTGTTAGGAGCAAGTACATTAGATAAATGTAAGTAGAATTAGAAAGTTTCTTTTAGGTTAATTCTTTGGTACTAACTATACTGTGTTAAGTGTATTTAAAATGGTTTTCTGAATCTCTTTGGTAAGTTGGAACTTTCAAGTTTTGTTAGCTACATAAATTAAATGATGGATATTCACTGAATACCTAAGTCATTACCAAATAAGAATCCTAAGTTAATCAAATTAAGTGAATTTAACACAAAAATAAGCTGATACAAAATGAGAGTTAGGTTTTCTCTCTGCTGAAAAGTACTGGTCTACTATACTGTGAAAGTTTTCTGCCTAAAAAGCAAAAATTCTGTCCTTTATCAAAATAACTTCGTGCTATATAGTCTTAATCAGGTACTTGATTATTTAAGAAAACGGAATCTCCTGAATAGTAAGAACTAAAGTTTTGCTATATAAATCTGTTTTTTCTTATCTCAAATTTCTGAACTTTATGGGAAATTTGAAGAAGGCTCCAAACAAAAGACACACACTTTTACGACAGAGAAAAAATGCACATACTTTCATATTATAGGGACAAAAAGTAGATTACCTTCCTAAGCAAATTCATGTTGCTTGAAAGTTATAGCAACTTTCGACCAAAGAGGCGGTGAGAGCGGGTAGTCACCGCTGCAGCCAGAGCCCCACCACAGTGCTCGTGCTGTGGGGGCCGTCTGCACGTTTCCTTCTTTACACGGACAGTTCGGTCGTGCTTCGTAATTACTTGTAATTGTAGTCAAATGTCCAAGCCTCTGACATATTTTGACAAACTTCCCCAAATTTAAATTGGAAACAGCCAGGACCTGGGAATAACCGAAGTATTCTGGAAAGGCCCCTGAAGCATCTCAGAAGGTCTGTTTTCTCTCCTTACAAAAGAGAAATACTAAACTAGGCTTATTTTGGTGTGTTGAAATCACACAGGCAGCACTGTCAAGTAAAAACTAACACTGAGCCTTCTCTCTGTTGTATTTGTGTATTATAAATGTTCCAGAAATGTACTTGAAATCTGAGATATCCTGACGCAAGAAGTCTGTGATCTAAACTGAGGGCCACATTAAAGTGACTGAACCTGAGTATCAAATGTAGCACATGTAGATAAAGTCCATTCTGTCTTTGCAAAATTGACTCCTCACTGCCAGACCTTTAAGCCATCCTGATGTTCTTGTAACATGGCGAGTCTGTTTCCAGATCAGAGAAACTGAGAGGGGTAAACAATGACTGTAAATTAAATGAATACTTGGGGCTATGGGAAACTCCAGATGCCTGCTTGGTTAACTCGGCTCCCTGGCATTTTTCTGGTCTTTACACACCTTCACCCACGATGGAACACTGAAGCTAGACTTCACGCAACTGCCACTTAATCTGGGTTATCAGTATGTTCTTCTTTGTGTGTGTGTATTCTGAATGAGCTGAAGCATTCTCCTGTCACAAGGAGGGTGCCCTTGTAATGGCAAAGAGATGGTTAGAAAACGTGTTTCCCACGTGGGGCAGACCTTCCCAAATGAAGCTCTAGTGACTGAGACACTCGCGTCACTGGGCAAACCACACGAACCTTGAGAGACAACCTTGCAATTATCAGGAAGATCTGGATTCGAGGAGAACAAGTTTAATTTCATAGCACTGAATAAGCTGATGAAAACAGTTTTCACTTTTATAATCCTTACATTTCAGATTGTTGACTTTTTAATCTTTTGGTTTCCAGATAAAAGGAAACTGTTTAACAATGACCTTGCAATTTGGCAAATTACACTTCTGTTAGCTGAACTGAAACATTTATTTTTTTTGCCCTATTGATCTCTCCAGAATCTAGAAACTTTTAAGGAGTATTTTTATTTTCATGGCAAAGTAATTATTTGCAAAAGTTCAATAAGAATGTGTTCTCTTTGCAACAGGATACAATTAGAAACTGGTTTTATTACCAATGTTTGACTGTAATGTCATTTTTGAGAGAGTCAGGCATAGACTTGGATATGACCAGAAAGCCTTAGGAGTTAAGATTAACTTTGGAAGCCAATAAAAGTCCCTTGGGAAAACAGCCTGGTACCTTGTTTATCTGGTTCACAGCGGTCTTAGCAGGTGAGACATTAAGGCTGCTTCTAAGGAGATGCAAAGAAAGAACCTCAGAATATGTTGGGACCTCGAGGAGAGAGAAAGTCACCCAAATCTATAGGCACTGAAGAAGTCTGACCGCTTGGCTTCTTAGTCTTGAGAGGCTATTTAAAGGTGAAGCTGAATATTCCGTAGGAAACTTCCAGCAAAGCAGATGTAAAGAAACCTATATGGTTAATTACTATTCCTGCTGGACTTATACAAACAGGCCAAGTTTATTGAAACTAGACTTATTTTGCAGGTAAATTAGTCTTAATTTGACTATCTTTGATAAACATAAGGGTGATTTTAGACAGAAAATTATGTTTCAATAGGAACTACAACACACTTTTGTGGCTACTAGATTCTAGCTAGTGCTGTCCATTGTCTCTTGAGTTTTGTTTTGTTTTCTATCTGTAAACTGGACTGGGTCCTGAATCCTTCTGGTGACTTGAAATCACTGAGAACTAGAACTGCCCTTTTTCTGAACCTTGCTGGCTCATCGTGGTTTGGGTCCGTAAGTACATGGTAACAAAAGGTACCCTTTATTCTTCATGTCATTAGCGTACAGGCATCCTGGCCTGCTGCTGCCTCCATCATTGCTGTGGTGTCTGCCTGGAAACGGACACCCTGCACGCCCCCTCTAAGGCTCAGGGACCACTGTGGAAGAGGTAGGCTGAAGAGCTGAGAGGGACACAATGGGAAGCTAATCTTCCCACTTAATTGAACCTGGACTTCTATGCCCTATTTCTCTGAAGATTAATGGGGATTTGGAACCACAGAAACAGCTCAAAATAGTCCTATTCTACTTAACAAAATACTGACTTGCTTTTCCGAGACAACAGACCAAAACCCAAAGTCACAGATAAGCAAAAGCAGAGGAGAGAACTTTCACCTCCAGCTGCACCTGGAACCGAAGTCACACCTCCACCTCCACCCCGACCCAAGATCTGGGACATAACTGCAACTTGAGCACCAGAAACCTTTCAAATGGTAAGAGTCCCTTGCCCAGGGGGATCCTGTGTTGACCGCCCTTTATCATAAACTACCAAGTTCCAAGATCCTCCGACTAAAACTTGCCCCACTAGCACTTCCGCATACCTGTTCCCCCCTAACTTAACTTAACGCCCCCTTAACTTAGCCCAGCGAACAAGATGGATCTGAGGTACCATTACGTCTTCCATCTTCTCTGTTGGCATCTTCCTGATGAACAAACCTTTCCCTACTCCAAAGTCTGATGTTTGAATTTTGGCCGTTCAAAGCATCAGACAAAAACTCTGGTTTTGACAAGGCAAAAAATTTTCCTCTATATCTCAACTATGTGATACGCAAAAGATGCATTTTATATCTACAAAATGCTTTGCAAAATGTAAATTATTACCTAAAGTGTCATTAATCACTCCCTACCTTGTCTCCCTTAAAAACTGTTTTTCATTATATGGTTTTATACTTTATTTTTCTCTTAAAAATTTAAAAGGGAAAACTGTCTGTCCTTACTTTCCTTAATTTAAATGAGTATATACCTTGTATTTTAAAAGACACAGGCCATATGAAAACTCAGAGACACTATTTTCCCACGAGCCTGAATATGTAAGGTTTTTACTGTATTACTATTAATGATTTTGGCTTAGTATTACCTATAAAACCAGGATATTATACCAGATATCACCAATTCTTTAAAATGATAATAAAATGATTTTTTTTCTATGAATTTCATAATCCTTTACTGCCTATATTTCAGTGGCCCTCCAGGACTCTCATCCTTTCAAAGATTTAACAAAAAACATGCTATATTGGTCAAAAAGTATTTTATTTATTGGATATTCAGACAATACTGTGAAAGTCCAATGCCCACAACTCTTGAAACGCGTGGCTTGATTAGACCGACCTCTTCCGGTTGGGAACTGCTGTTAGAAGTTCCTGACCTAGTTTTTCCACTTAATAAGGACAGCGGCAACACCTGACATCGGTCATGCTGTACCGACTTCCAAACGCTCTAACCTTACAGTAGATGAGGTAGAAAAGACAGCACAACGAGTGCACTTTACAAAGATCAACACAGCAGACTTTAAGACAATAAAATGACAAAGCTAGAACAAGAGCCAATCTTTTGCTTGCCAATTTAATAACCAAGTTTTATTACCTGTGTGATAATTAAAATGCAATCCTAGTTTAAAAAATAGTACCGGAAATGTTCAATGGAAAAGACTAAAAATCTCACCACTGTTTTGAGAATCAGCAGCTCTCTGATTACTTTCACCTCCACCCATACTTTCTTCTGTCTCTGTACCCGGATCAGTCCCGTCGCCACCCTGGAAACAAAATATGAGCACTAAGCGCAAGTAAGTCAGATGTAATCACCTTTAAAAATACTAACCAAGGCAAACCACAGTAAAACAAACCCAGAGGTATCGGAAGTCTTAGTGTGCTGAGAATACAGGCCTTTTTAAACCCTTGGGGAACCGTAAGTTTCCAAGAAAGTCCTTCAAACAAATGGTCAAAATTTTAACTGGTTACCTCGGCATCATCAGCTTCATATCCGTCATTGCCATCCGCACTGCCAGTGCCTTCATTACTGTCATCACCCTCGTCTCCCATCCCTGTGTCATCCTCATCGTCATCATCTTCTTCCTCCTCTTCCTCATAATCCTAGGAAAATTCCCCAAGTACAAATAAAGACCTAGGATAGAGCACATGTTCTGCACATCTAGGTACCGTGTTTAGAAATTTACGTGACACTGCTAATCAGACTGGAAGTTGCTATGGGTCAGAGCTCTGTGGCAGCAAATCTGAAACTGTGAAGGTTACCAGGAGGAGCACAATACCAACCAACTCTGAAATTTAACTGTTCACAGGAGATCAGTCAAAAGGTTTAAAGCACACTGTTTAAGGAAAAAATTGATAATGTGACGTTGTCAATACAGGATTAACTCAAACTAAAACACAAAGTTTCACTTAAAATATACTTGAATTACCATGATACTTCAACATCTTTTGAAAACAACCAAAGGGCTCCATGAAAAAAAAAATCCTAGTTTCTTCTATAATTTCCAGAAACCATAGACCTTATAATAAATTCATAGTCACTTATCAATAGGATTTAAGATTAAGTTTAAGTAATCTAATAAATCCTAAAGTGATTAGCAATCACTTAAAAAACGAACTGGGATATTCTATCACTTGCTCTATTTCACTATAGAATATTAATTTAGGAGCTAATCAGGATAAAAGAAAGGCAAAAAAAAAAACTCATTTATACTGACAGAGAATCAGAATTTACTGGCTGATACATTAGTAGTCCTGAGGATTTCAGAATCTCATCCAGGAGTATAAAAATAATGGATAATTTCAAACCAAATTTACCTCATGATCGCCATCATTTTCATCATCGTCGTCCTCTTCATCATCACTGTCAATTACAATGACATCATCTCCTTTGCCCTGACCATCTTGGGATGAAGTGGTTTGCTGATCTGACTGAAGGGCTCCCAGGTCTATTTGTAAAGATTGAGAGGTTTCTTCACTGTCTTCCATAGGTGTGTAATCTCCCTGGGCGACTCCCTTTAAAAGAGTCAAAAATGCCTAAAAACTATCAGTAACAAACCACAGACCCAAGTAAAGACTCAAGAATACTTACGGACTCTAGTATTTTATTTTTAAAAATATGGTTTGCAGTTTGCAAAAGCAGAATTTAAAAAACAAATAAAAGAAGCTAAACCTTTGGGTTTCTTTAGTGTCTTCCTAGAGAAAAATTACAGAAATTTAACAAGTCACAATGTAATTCACATACGCTTAAAATTTTCTAGTCACGTAAAAAGACAAGACACAAGTGAAATAAGTTTAATAATGTACTTAACAGAGCCAAAACAGTATTTCAACATGTAATCAAATCTGTAATAAGTCTTCAACATCCAGTGTGTACTTTCCATTTACAGCATATTTCAACTTCCAGAACAGCCAACCGGTTAAGGGACAACGCAGTAGCAGACCGAAGTCAGGGAAAAAACCTCATGGACCCTACAGCATACAAATTTCCCCCCACATAAGAAACAGTCTGGAAAACACACTAAATACGCTACTGTTACTGTCTTTTTACAAATACACTTCCACCACCCCCGAACTGACTATCCTGAGCCTTCAAACCACATACAAAAATATCAGATATAAAATTCTTTACTTAACCTATTTCCTCACAATTCCATTTTGTTAGCTGCTGAAATAAACTGTGATTTTAACTTTATTTTTGGTATTTACTATATTAAAAATATCTATTTTACTAAGCATTCAGCAAAATCTATTTTTTTATATAAGCCAGAAACATCTTCTGAACTAAATCGTTCATGAAGATTGTTTATTGTAACAGAAAAAAAGAGTGAAATACTGATATAATTAAAAATGTGCCTCGAAGTGACACGCTTATTTCAAGAAAACCAAGACTTATCAAGAACATCTGGTTCACTGTCAGAAAATCAGAAAAGTCAACTCTTACACAGTCAGTCAACAGTGGTAGAGAGCAGAATGAAATGCCAAATGGCATTTTCGAGTCACAGACAATTTTGCTAGTCACAAGAAAAACTTTGCAGTTTTAATGTAATTTAAACAAATCTAGCAATAAAATAGAAATTCACATCTTATTACTTCAAAATTGTTATTATGCCCTTCAGACGATACTTGCTGAAAGATACATGAAAAAGATCACTTAAGAGTGTTAGCTCTTCACCCTAAAGGTTTATTTATTTTCCTATATTTTAGCCAAGGAAAACTGGAAAAATTAATTTACAGAGTTAATACATCTAAGAAACTAAGTTTACCTGCAACCTATGGTTATTTATGATTAGTTTAAGATAATTCCTTGACTTTATGAAGATAAAATAACTTAAAAAAATAACCCTTAAAATGTATCCAGGCAGAACGCACTGTTTCGAGCTTAAGAGGACAATACATCTAGATGGTCTAAGTCCTGGCTGGTGTGGCTCAGTGGACTGAGTGCTGACCTGCAAACCAAAGGGTTACTGGTTCGATTCCCACTCAGGGCACATGCTTGGGTTGTGGGCCAGGTCCCCAGTAGGGGCCGCATGACAGACAATCAATCACACACTGACATTTATCTCCCTATCTTTCTCCCTCCTTCCCCTCTTTCGAGAAATAAATAAATAAAATCTTTAAAAAAATAGTGTTGTTTTGAGGATTAAATTAATTAATAAATGCAAATTGCTTAGAAACAACACGGGCTTATAGTAATGCGTTCTGTGTTAACTATTAGCATTACTGTATCATGAATTTTCAAATTTGTGGGGCAGAGGGATGGAAGGAAACTAATAAAACTTTGAGTGCCTAATACACGGTAGATACTATTTTAGGGTACTTTACAATATTAAAACTTACATTATTCCAAAAGGTGAGAAAAATTGAGGCTCAAGGAGAATTAACAACCTGCTTAAGGTCACATAGCTTCTAAGTGGCAGAATTTGGAATGGAACCCCAGGTGCTTTGTTACGCCAGAGTCTATGCACTTCTACTAGTGGGGCTGTCTCTAGAGAGGCCTTAACGAGAGTTCGAGAAGTGAGGACGTGTACACGTGCACTTCCTTTCCTGGATTAACGTAATGCAGTTCAGCGAGGGAAGCAACAGAAGAGCAAATTCGGGTGAACGCAAGACTCGAGCAGCACTCGCTCTTGCCAGGAACTGAGCGGCTGATCTTTCTCATGAAAACCTCGGCTAAGAGCTGTCCACGTTAATCCACGCTAAGTATAAACAAAAGCATTTCCTTAATAAAGTTTAGAGAGCACCATACTAATTAGGAGTAAAAGAAAGTAGCAAATGCACTGGTAATTCTAGTATTTCATTAGGTATAAAAGCAGCCAATTAAAAGAAAGCCCAAACAATGACTGAATCATCAAAGCTAACTTCATTCAGTGAAAGCCGCGATTTGTTACTTTAAGTATGTTTTACTTACTTCTCCAATGGAATCTTGAGAATCTTGGGTGTAGACTTGAGTCTCTACCTCTCCATCAGTACTTTCTTCTGCCATAACTTCTTCCTGAATCACAATATACAAGTGGGTTAGTCTATCAGTTCATGAGATAAACTGTTAAACTAAAGTAGCTCTTCCGATGAAATAAAACTCATCTGTAATTATATAACTATACATCTCAAGTGTTCATTTATATTTACTTACAAAATATGATCACATACCTCTTCAGTAATATAAAATAAAGCTACAAGCATTAGTTATGCTAATGAAATTAATTTAGTAGTCTCAATGTGTGACAGTAAAACAATTCATTACAATTTCTCCTCAAAAAAAAAGAAAATAAGGAGTACAATTTTGGTCAACCTAAGAAAAAGATAGCAGGTAGCAGTTTAAAATGTCTACGAGACTATAAAGTTCCTTATTCTTTGAGTCAAAAGAAAAAAATGAATGGAATTCACCTTAGGTTTTGTAACTATATTTTTAGAATTTAAATGGGAGCTAATTCATTTAAAGATATGCAAAGGATATAAATATTGTTGGCAACAGCAATGATACCTGAGCTGTCAGTGGAAATTTTGTAGTGAGTTAAGAGTTTTCTGGATTTGGGCCCCAAAGGCCCATTCACTTCATAATGCTGTAACTGAAGGGATATCTTATCTTAGCTCTACTGATAGAAGTAAAAATAAACAGAAAGACTTTTACACACCTCAGTTCCTACAGGAGTAACACTTTTCAATTTCTTTGGAAGAGGCATTTCCACGGTATCATCTGAGACCTGGTCTGATGCTTCTATGGTGCTATCCTCTTCTTCTTCACGCGTACGCTTTGGCAAAGAAGAACTTGGGGTAGCTGAAACTTTGAATTTAAATCTTGAATTAGTGCCTAATAATAACCTCAATTTAGGCAAAGTTAACTTTATAAACTAAACACATTCATCGAGTCTAATACGTGGTAGAAAACAAGTATGCACAAAGAATACGTAAGATATGTATTGTATCTAAGACACTACACATGCACAGGCCTACTCCTAACTTCATTTAGAAACGAATCTTACCAGTGCCAAATACTGCTGTGGAAGTAGAAGGCCGCTCAACTGGTGAACTCTGAACCACCTCTACTATGTTTGGGGACAGCTCTTGATTGGCAGGCTCGATCGGGGGATGACTCTGTTGCGTAGGCTGCACAAAGGCCGTGGCCTGTGTCTGCTGCTGAACGGTTAGGATGGGTTGAGGAACAGAAGGCTGGACATTAGGACTGGTGGATCGAACAGATCCACTCGTGCTTCCGAAAACTGGAACGTGCTCCACGGGCCCTTCTGACTGCATAGCTGAAAAGCAATGGTAATATTTAATATGCTAAGTCTTCGATTCTTACCAAAGCTGAAATTATCACCCCTGTTCTGTGTTACAGCTGACATCTTGAATAGTTATGTGTGTACGTATGTCTCTTACCACTCGCCAGACAAAAACAGTGGGTAAAGGTAACGTATTGTTCATTTTTGTATTGTCTGTATGACTGATAAAGTAGCTGAATAAATATCCAAAATTGTATTTTACCTATTACCCTATTTAAATAATATAAAATTATATAATATACATGAAATTTAGAAGCTCAGAGTCACATGTGAGTTTTTACTAAGCATTGTTTTTAACTGATATAAAATGACTAGTAAAGTTTAACTGGTACAATAATGTATTTAAAAATCATTGTATTGAATGTAGCAGAGGTAAAATATTCTGTTTTTATAGCATATACACATTATTATGTATTTCTAAATACTTAGATAACTTACTAAATTCTAACATTTGTTAAGACAAGAAGCCAAGGAAATTGTACTTAGTAAAGTTTTACTAAACATCTACCTGACTTGGGTGTTGAATGAAAGGATTCAATAATGGAATATTTAAGTGGAATAAAAAGGCATGTATTTAATGGAATTGTACACGGAAACAAAGTGGAGAAAGCAATTAAAAGATCAGATAATTTCAATAAAAAATGATATTTGGGTTCAACCAGTGACTTAGTATGGTTTTCCAAAGTGGATTTCATATCCTCTTAGCTGCTACAGGTGAAAATTTTGGTACTAGAAAAATGTGCCATATACTGATAGGGGTGAATTTTAACCCTTCTTTAATTAAAAACCCAACAAAGAAGGAAGGGAGAAAATTTGCTGCATTAATAAGTATCCTGAGAGGTATTCACTTGAAAATATTAACTGCCTACTTTAATTATCATGTCTGACTTCAGTTTTAGCGGAAGCGTCATTTCTCCCTAGAGTTACTGTCACCCTCCCCTAACGAATCTCAACAAGCAGCCAGTCCCATCGTGTCTGCGTTGCTTTCCTTACCTTCCTGTGATTCCACCTGTGTAGTGGGCATCACTGTAGCTGTTGGGGTAGTAGTAGGATTTGTAACAGTTGCAGGTGTGACCATGGGGCGGATACTAGCCCTGGGTGTTGACTTATTCCCAGCCATAGCTGCAGCTGTCACTTTACTTGGGGTAGAAACAACAGGAGTTGGCTTGATATTCGCTGTTGGTGGGTCTGATGTGCTGGCACTTACAGAGGGGAAAATATAAGAATAGTTAAATCACATAAAGATTCTTTATAAATCACACTTTGTCAAAAACAAAGCACATGTATTTCCTGAAGTGAGTGCTTCAGACCTTACTAACTTTGTTTTTCCTAACATTGCTTTGGGTAGACTTTTGGCAGATTAACATAAATAAATAAATAAACAGTGAACATTATTGCACAGTTTTTGTTCACTAAGTACTTCAACACTCTTACTGAAGAGGTTCTGAATTTAAGCATTAACATCTGTGCAGGAAAACTTAACTGTTGATCACTTTCCCTAAGTCTCTGGCCAGCCTCTTACATTTGCATCCTTAACATCCCAGGCAAAGTCGGCAGCCTGTCGTAGGTATCAATCACAGACTAAAAGACGAAAGATGCTTTCTTTGTCACAAAGCTCTACCTGATGGAACATACTTTTTGTAGTAGAGTACAGCGATTTGGTTTCTCCCCAAAGATCTCTATATTTTCCTGGAACTTTAAAATAAAAACGGATAGAAGAGAAACGAACTAAAACTCACATTCCTCTTTCGCCAGAAGCTGGAGTGGTTTTCAACGTGATCTGTCTCTGCTGTTCTGGGACCTATATATAAAAAGAAAACAACTATGGATTATGGAGCCTATACCACAGGATTCCACCAAATAGTGCCATCGAAATATGTTTACTCTCTCTGTATTCCTGGTTTAGCCAAAATTCACTGTGATAAAGGCTCCTCGATCAACAAACACCTTCTAGTAAAATGCACACGAAGATCTCATTGTGACAGAATTAGCTCATCACCTTATTAGCAGGTTCTTGAGGCTCATCTCTCTGCTCGAGGTGTCTCTCTTGATGCTCCCTGAGTTCTCTTTCCAAGCGACTAATTCGACCTTCATACTGTGACTTAAGAGCAGTCATACGAACATCTAGTTCATCCTTCTGCTGATCTAAGGCTCCGTTCCTTTGTTTAAGCTCCTCATTTTCCTTAGTCAGCTGATCTTTTACACCTAAAGAAGTAAACGTGATTCTATTAATATTATAATCAAACACTGGGAACAAAGAGTATTTATGTACTTAATAAATATTCAAAGGTCATCAGACTCTACTGAACTTTTATTAACACATTTACAGTAATTCTGATACATGATACATCTCAATAGGCAAAGTTCTAAACATACAAAGTTCTGTTCGTATTGCTCCAGTATAAAATATACTCCAACATAAAAATATGTAAATTTCCCTAGCAAAGATCTCAAAAAGATAAAGAATTCACCATAAACTGCAGTCAGCAGAAGTCCTTTTATATGGCCTTTAATGTTTCACTGTATATAATTAAATGTAAGAACATTAGAAATCATAAAACTTTCATTTCATACCATCTATTGCATATACTCAAAAATAAGTAACTATTTTTTTGGATCTTATTTGTTGCTGGGACACTATCTTGGAGGCCATTAAAAAATTGTTCATAATAAAACCCAGCTGATTTGGCATTTTATTTACCTAAGCAGATGGGCAAGTAAGTTACAGTGAAGCCCTGTGTGTGGCCACACTGGGCTGCTCTTAAACCTGGAACGTTCCCTGAAGGGCTGGAGAGGCCCTCAGTGAAGTGAGGCACAGAAAAGTCCCCAGGCTGGTAAGAGCCAGTGTTCTCCAGGAGTCTACAGAGGGCCTGTGGACTCAAAGGACCTCCATCAAAAGGTCGCAATAGTTATATACTGAAAGAAAAAGTCAGCAGTACTCCCTATCTGTCACCAGTTAACAAGGAAGACTTCATACACAAGTACCTCCTCATCCTTTGAAAATTAAGATTGCTCTTATATTATGTCCACTTAAATACACCTAATACTTAAAATACACACTACACAGAGGTCAGTTTATAATATTTTCTTTTCCACTTAATTTTAAGCCCACATCCATTAACCAACTTTCATGATCAAGTTTAAACCTTAAAGTATCCAGAAACTTACCAGCTAAGTGTGCAATTTTTGATTTTGCTGCTACAATAGCCTTTCTGGTCTTTTCCTCCTTTTCGGTTATCTGCTGTCGGAGCTGCTCCTCCTGTGTGGTTCTATCTTGCAGATCCTGACGAAGTCGTGAAAGTTCGGATTGAAGCTGCACAGCCTGTTCCTGGAGATTTCTTGCTTCCGTCTCTTTTTCAGATAATGTCTTTCAAAGGAAAACAAAGTATTTACTATGTAAACCCCTCAAATCAACATAAACTGTATGCCCTGAAGACTTAAAATGTAAAACATTATTTTGCTTATTTAAGTGGAAGTATAAAGTGCTGATCAAATCACATAAGTGAACACTTGAAAATGATTAGATATTACTTACAGACACGAGTTATTAAGAGTAAAAAGGATAAAACATATATTCCCATATGACAAGCAAAATGCCAATATTTAATACATATTTCTTTTTTTAATTCCTTTATGTCGCTGAATAATATTTCATTCTATTTCTTTAGATACTCAACCAGGAACGAACTGTGCCATATGCCTTCCACTATCTCACACTCATCATACCTTCTGCAGATTCTCTACTTGACTCTCAAGTGACTTTGACTTCGTTTCAGCTTGGTTAAGGGCTTCTTTGAGCTCCTGCATTTCCTGGACTGAGACGTGGTGTTCCTGATGGTCTCCAGAGGACAGAGCTGAGGTCTCATTGACCTGACATAACAATAAGGAGGAATCTTAAATAACAATATCACAAATTAGTTTATATTCAAGTTTAGAACCTAAAACTCAATAATCAAAATTATGAAGAAATAAGATTTTTATAAGTCATCCTCTCTGTTCAGGTCCTCGGTCCATTTGCCTGATATATAAAATGTGTGTAAATTGTGTAGATCAAAACTGTGTACACTGAAAATGTTTTAAACACACACACACAAAGTATACATATAATAAGGAAGTCACTTCAAAATACCTTATCTGGGGGAGGTGGACTGGGACGGGAGTAAAAGACAAAAAACTATACTTGAATAACAATCAAAATAAAATAAAAGAAATTAAAAAAAATACCTTATCTTGCTGTGCTTTGAGTTCTTCATACTGAGTCTTGTATCTACGTCCAATTTTCTTGACTTGAGTAATAGTTTTGACTTTTTCTTGGATATCAATTATTTTAGCATCTAAGTCCTTCTGGATACTTTCCTTTTCAGTTCTTACTTTATTTAAATCTTCCTTTAGACTCTGGATTAAGTTCTGGTTGTTAGTCAAAGATGCATTTGATCTAAACGAAAAAACAGTCAAAGACTAAGTCTATGACATTTTCACATTTTAAAATCCTTTAATTTACATTTTTATTGTTGCATTAATAAAATTTTTATTTAAAACTCCTAAAAAACTCCACGTATACTTCAAAAGATAACTCTTCAACTATGAACCTGTGGTCTATGTAAAGATCTTATTTGCTTACTACTCATACGTTGTACACGCCCATGTTAGGAGGAAAACTGAGTTGCAAGTGGTCAAGTAACATGCGCAATTTTCCAGCGTAAGTGTTGGTACACAGTTTTCAATCCGCATCAGTCTGGCAGCAAAATCTACACTCCACCTGATCGGGTGTTGAGTAAATGCTAGGTTTTGTAGAGCACATACGGTTTTTGTCATGCTGTTCTTCCTTTTAAAAAATGTTTTAAAAATGTAAACATCATTCTTAGCTTATAAGCCATACGAAACAGGCCTGTGGGATAGAGCTTGCCAAACCCTGTACTTGAACATAATCTTAAATCAGATAACCCTGAATGAAGAATGTGGGTTTAACAACTACTAACTGTAACTTTAGGTACCTTTCTGAATCTCAGCTTTCTCAATCATTATGTAAATAGAGGTTATGACATGGACAACTGACATTAAATCTTAAAAAAAATAAACTATAAACATTAATTTTAATATTCAATTTATCTGTAAAAGTTTATTAAAAATTTTTTAACTTATATACCTCATTGAAATCTCTCAAAATAGGTTCATAAATATCTTTTAACCAAAACAAAAGCAGAAACTAATTTGTAAGTTATTTTGACTGTTTAGAAGATAAACATTAAACTTTACAGTTATACCAACTGTGTGTTTTTTTTAAGATTTTATGTATTTATCTTTAGAGGGGAAGGAAATGAGAGAGGGAGAGAAATATCAATGTATGGTTTCCTCTCGTGTGTCCCCTGCTGGGAACTGGCCTGCAACCCAGGCATGTGCCCTGACTGGGAATTGAACCGCAATCTTTTGGTTCGCAGGCCCGCGCTCAATCCACTGAACTACACCAGCCAGGGCCCAACTGTGTAGTTTTCTGAAAAGTAACAAAATATAGAAAAGTAACTTGTGTGTGAGGGCATAAAATAAATGACTCCGTGCTTGGCTCCTGAAAGTAATAAAGGGAAAAGTCGCATGTGAGGGCTCCAGCACTTTCCGTTCTTTCTAAAGTCAGGAAGTACACGGGGGGAGTCTTTATTTATAAAGAGCAGAAACAAACTTTGTTAAGATTTCACAGTTTCTATGCAATTTAAGGCTCTTTCCATATACCTTGCAATCTCAGCTTTAAGTCTCCCCACTTCTTCAGTTAACTGTTGAATGCGCTTAGTGTGAACTTCCTTTTCAGAAAGGAGCTTCCGATATTCTTCTGTGTCTGGATCTTTCTGTTGATTTATTAGATGCTAAAACAGCAAAAATGCATAACACCATTTTATAGGTTTTATCAAATTAATGTGCTGTAAAATAGCAGAACCCCTAATTATTTTTGTATCAGATGTCTTGCACGCACAGTAACGAAGCACCAAGCCACAGCATAATGAAGATCAAAGCTTTAATCTGTTTAGCTAAAAGAGTCTAGCCAAAATGGAAAGGAAAAGTAAAATGTCATTAACTATTCATTATATAGATGTGGCAAAAGGTTTACAGTTGTTCACGTGGAAAATAATACAATAACTGATAAATAACAATATAAGAATAAACTCTGTGCTTTGTGTACTCCCACCTGTAAACCTACTTTTGCCTCACCCTGTATTTTCAGAGTTGCAAACGAACACTTCAGAATAGTTACAATGGAGCCCAATAAAGAGATCCAAAAATCTATAAGCTTTTAATATTAAACACCTAATTTCATTAAAGTAGCATTTACAAGAAAAATGTGTCTAATATATTGTAATCTAGGGAAAAAAATGAAAATCCTAAAGATCTGCCAGGAAAGGCAGAAAAATTTAACAGAAAAGATTAAATGGGCTCTTAAATTCTACAGTCCTACTCAGGTAACAATGGTGACCACTTGAGAGCATTTTTATAGGTAGCGGGTGATGGGTGACCTGCTTTACATTTATTATATTTTTGTAACATGAAAAGTAGTATTACATCCTCATTTTTACAAATGAGGAAAATTGTCTCAGAAGATTAAGAAAGTCTCACAAGTCACATAACAAGGACACGAGGAGGCAGATTTTCATCCTTCTGATTGAATACAGAGCTGGAGTTTCTAACCATACTATGTGGTATGGTTTTGTCCCCCTTGAAAAGGTTTCCAGTGAACATATCTTCTCAAAGTGCTTTGATAAACTACATAAATCTATTTTTTCACGTACGAAAGTATTCCAGAGATAAAGTAAAACCCTAAATTTGTAATTAAAAGACATAAACTAGCTGCTTATACAAAACAAAATATGACCAAAAATTTAAAAAAACTAAGTTGCATGTACAGGTATATTAGACTGTCATGTTAAAAACAGTTACCTTCACCAGTTCTTCAAATCATTTACCCCTTAAATGATTTCCTACTGAAAGAAAAACAAGGTGTTTCCACGTTCGGAGTGGGCTGAACTGCACTCACCTGATTACGGGCTTTCCAGCGTTTGACATCTTCCTCCAACAGCTTCTTCTCTGCCTGCAGCATACCACTCTTCTCACTGAGCTCAGCGTTCGCCTCTTGTAGAGGTAAGATGTCTAACTCCAGTTTCCTCACCTACAAACAATGCCTGATGTATAAATCCATGTAATCTTAATAAAAATCACACGCTGCTTCTACTCCTGACTAGTAAGTCACAAACCTTTGCTTGCATCTGCTGCAGCTCCTGTTCTAGCCTCTCCTTTTCTTCCCTTAGCATCTTATTAGTCTCCATAACAACATTCATTGTCTCCGTTTTCTTCATCAGTTCTTCATGCTGGGCCATTGTTTTTGCAGTTACCTAAAGATTTGAAGCACAGGCATACACCAGTATCTAACAACAGGTGAAGACCTATCTTTTCCTACCAGTTCCAATCTTCCCTAGAGAATTTAAATGTCAACTTCTAAAACTAAAATTTTAAAGTTTTACATGTTTATTTTTCTGTGATGCTTGTTAATTACAAAGAGTTTAAACAAATGCAGGAACTCACAAAGATGAAAGTGAAAATATACTACAAACCCCACCAACAAAGAACCCATTCTTCCATAAGGTAAAAACAGCAATGCAGATCTCTATCCCTCTATGTCTACTCTTTTTCTCGGTGCACTGAATTTATCAGTAACTCTAACACATTAATTTGGTCCTTCTCCAGCCCTTGTTCAGAAAAATCTTTCTTATTTCATTCAGCTATTTCATCAGTTCGGCTCTGAGCACCTTTCCTGAGTATTTGTCAATTGTAAAGAGCTTTTTTCTGGTTCTCATTGAGTGTAATTATCCTCCTTTTACACATGCACTGAGTAGTCCCTGGCCATTTTCCAAAGCCATGGCTCATGGTTACCATCCTACAGTGTTCACAGTGGATAAATGTTCTGCTATTTCTGACATACGTGTTATTTTTTGACTTTCTTTCATTGTATGTTAAGAGCTGGTTTTTCTCCTATGAACTTGTTTGTGGGCTGGGCATTTTCTAGTATTATTTGTCTTCCTATAACCCAAAAGAATAGCAAAGGAAGCAGAAGAGATTGAGAGAGTATGTAACCTTTATTATATCTATGATGGGATATATTTGAACTTGGATTGCTTTCTCAACATGATGTAATTCTGGAAGTTTTAATTTCTTTATGAAAACATATATTCCAAAAATCTAACTGTTCACTTTCCTGTTTCAATATTTTCTCTCTAGCAGTCATTCCAACTATGTATCAGTTAAAAACAGAGAAATGATTCAAGGTCTTAATTTCCTCCCTTCCAGATGTGGGGTTTTGTTACTGTAGCTCCTCAGAATGAGGTCATGGAATAAGTTTCTGGGTGTTAGTGAGGGTTAAAGAGTTGAGCTTTTGTGGAGACCATCCATTCATGTAGCATTTTCTCTTTCTTTGGTTGCTAGTTGTTACAATTTTTTTGCTCTTTTGCTAAGAAATATTCTATAGCAGTCTCTATCCACTACATTACCCTTGAATATCCAGATGCATATATAATGACAACTATAACAATTAAGATTACTGAAATGTAAGCACTTATTATGCACCAGACATGATTCTAAATGTTTTATGTGTACTAACTCACTTAATCCTAATTATTATCATCATCCCAGTTTCAAAAATGAGGAAATTTCAGAGCAGGGAAGTTAAACAATATACCCAAGGCACACATCTAATGATATGAAGCTAGAATTTGAAACCACACAATCTCATTACTACTAGCCTCTTAACACTAAACTGTATCAGTGTTTAATAATGTTTAATGAATTGAGGGGTTTAGGAAGACTGCTCATCTCTAATTAAATTTTACGTTATTAGAACCTAAAATGACTTTTTCCCTTGATTTCACAACTGCTTTCTTCAACCCTGGATACACACCTGGACCTTCTCTCTTTCGGCGTTGAGACTGTCTTGCAGTTCCTGCATTTCTCTTTCTAGAAGCTCAACCCTTTGTCGATAACGCAGACTCTCGACCTGAGCCACCTCAAATCTTGTTTCGGCAATTTCTTTTTCTCGTCGTATAAATCTATGAGAATACATTAAGATTTTACTTGCAAAAAAAAATGACATTTCAAAACTTGGGTAATTTTAAGACAAGATCCATTCACACCTTAATAACTATTTTTACATAATGTTCATTAGTGAATAAGAGATATATTTATTATAGATGGTGGCTTTGGAAACGTGTATCTTTAAAATGATCTGAAAGGCATTTAGTTTTTCAAAGAACCCACTCAAGTTCTTACTATCAAACTCAACTTAAAGCCATTTATTTAAATTGGCATGTCTAGACGTCAAAAGTGACCACTGTGTGGATGGCAGTGGGTCTGTTGGCCAATAACAGTCAGTAGAGCTTTATACCTTAAATAGCACATAACCCCCACCTCTGTAAGGTACACATTTGTTGTTAACATTTCATAGTTGTCACACCACAGAAACAAAGCATTAATAATACATTGCATTTACCTGAGAATTTCTAAAATCTGTTCTTGTGATTTTCCTTCTTCACTGAAAGATACGTTCAATGGGCCTTGTACACCCTCCTTCACAGAGGCAACCACCTTGTCACTTAATTTTTCGATCTGATCATGCAGTAATCTATTCTGCTTCTCCAGATCTTCACAGCGAGACATAAACTTGGAAACTTCTTCCTGTAAGTCAAGACTCTGTCATAACTGCAGATTTCTCCATGCATATGAAAAAGAAAACCCCAAACTTTCAATTCTCCAAAACATTCCGTGATGATGTACAACAATACCTTCGACATTCTCTCTCTTTCCTCCCAAGACGCTTTACACTCCAACAGCTGGGACTCTGCCTTCTGGGCGGTTTCTTCCAAATGCTGGCGGACAGATGCCATCTTGGAAACCTGCTCCTTGGCGGCCTGCAGAGCCTCGACGTCAGCAGCGTGCAGCATCAGCTCCCTCTCGTACTTATTCTGGGCTTCCACAGCTATTTTAGCCTGCGTGAAACCACCCCCCCACCACGAATGATTAAAATCCCCGATTTAGTCAGTAAGAAAAAAGATATACACTGTATTACGTAAAATAATAAAAGTGGAGACAATAAAAATGCAACCAAAATAAAATAACTAAAAGTTATGTCATTACCTATTTAATGAGGAGAACCCCTAGCTCAAATGAAACTTATGAAGACTATGTAGCAATTTGGGACAGATTTTGTCAAATAAAAGCTAAATATAACTCACTTATGAAAATATGTGCATACACATGCAAAAACTTAGAAGAAATTAAAATAATTTGAAAATTGAATTATAGATACATTCTCTGATTTTAATTTCCAATGTCATGCTGTTTGGCAATAAGAAAAGGATAATTTGTTTTGTCTCATTTCCCTTTCAAGCATGTGCCCCTGAACCCCATTTTCAAAGCAACTGTGACACACATACATGTTATGACTATGTAAGCAATAAAGATGAGACCAAATAACTGGCTATTAACATACCACTGAACATTAAAAAATGAGAACATTAGTGAGAACATCAGTGGCATTCTCAGATATTCATTTCCCATGCTACCATTTCAATAATCCCCTGAACTGTGTTTTATTATTTTTTATTCATAAAAAATATAAAAAGCTTTATCCCATAGGCATGTGTGTACATATACTTAAATAGTTTCATTCTATATTTTTTAAGCTTTATAAAAAGTGGTGTATAAAAATCTGTAACCTCAGTAATGTACTAAAAGTGTTTTGCTGAGGAAGTTATCTCTATCTCACCTATAACACAGTTGCACAATCAGAACTAGTGGACTGCAGTAATAAAAACGTTTGCAAATGAGAGCAGGTATACATTTAATGTCCTACTCCTGCCTTTACATTTCGCCCCCATGTATCAAGATTGTTTTGTTAATGACTATTACACTATTTATGTTTAGCCTTCCTCTACGCTTTTCAACTGATCTTAGTCTACGTTCCACAAAAGTGGAAATAACCTTGTATTTTTGTAAGGCTCGCCAATCCCCAAACTGCATTAACAGACCCCACGAACTGCTCCCCAGGACCACAGCTCATCTGTCACTATGGGCTACGAAAGTCAGCGACACTTACTTGCTCCTGACAGTCACGTCTGGCTTGCTGTTCGTTGCTCAAAGCTGTGCTTGCTCTCTGAAGAGCTTCTTGTACTTCGTTCTGGACACTGCTGAGCGTTTTCTTTAATTCAGATAACTGAATTGAAAGAACCAGATTAACATCACGGTTACTTATAAACTTAACTTCTAAGATACTGAAGGACAGGTATTTTTTTAAAGCCCAATTAGGCCTTCTTACAAGTAATTTAAGATAGTGAAAACCTGATATAATCTGCAGCCTCCCAGCTTCATACTCCCTCCCTGCTACACTTGCAAGAGTCTGTTCCCAGGCAGAGGCTTCTAAAAGGCAGCACTGAGACCCACACCGACATGTGGTCTAAAACAATCAAAGGAAACGCGAATAGATTTCCCGAGCAACATAAACCATAAAACTAAAATGGTTGGCTCTGGGTTCAATCAGTATCTGCTGAGATGAATCAAATGGTAACTAACGTGCTATTTGAAAGAATTCGAATCCATACACACGCAGGAAGATTTACAGGGTTAATAACACAACTCGCCTGTTGTTCCATGCTCTCTATGGCTTTCCTCTTGTCGTCCTGAAGTTCCTGCTTTTCCTTCTCCACTTCCATCAATTTCTTCTCCAGCTGTGTCTGGAACTCAGCCGACTCTTTCAAGCGAACTTCGATATTCTTACGGACTTCCTCTGTCACCTTCGCCATCGCCCCAACAGTAGGACACACGCATTATACACGTTTAAAATTGAACAATTACTTCCCCCAAATCTAAACTACATCTGAAAAGCACTAGCATTGTTTGTCTTTTTAAAAAATCCATCAATAGTTGATTAAAGAGTTCAAAAACATCTAAAACTACATGAATAATTTATCTCTCAACTTGGCTATTGGCCATTTTTCCCTTTTGAAGGGAAATTTCCAATTCTCATTTCTCCCTCAATCTGCATAACCACTCGCAAAATTTGTCCTTTCTACGAGTGAAAGGATTCCCCCTACCCCCACATATTCTGATTTCCATGATCCCAACCACAAAAGGATCTTTTAAAACTGTGGCCCTGGACTACTGCTATGGCCTCCCAAAATGAATTATGTATTCTTCAGTCTACTATATTAATCTTGCTAATTAAAACAAATTATATCTATAACATGTTGAGGGGAGTCATTTAATCATTTTACAAAACATGACACTCAGAACATTTCACATTTGGTTCTGGGCTATACTTTTGATTACATTCCTCAGTACTTCACACTAGCCAAACTGTTACCGTCTTGAAGCCTTCCTGTCTTGGCTGAGAGCTCCTGCTACACAGTAACTTTCTTTGACTATCCAAATGGTACTTCCAAGACTGTACAAAAATGCCATCTCTTTTATGACATTGTACCTGGTCAGGAGACAAATACCCTCACATACCTCCCACTCACATCAACATCCGATCTGTACCTTTCCTATAGTGATTATACCCTCCTTTGTTTTAGGAACTGTGTGGGCTGTTTTAATCTCACTGATTGCACTCAAGCACTTTTTAAGAGGTAAGCGGAACGACATCAGCCCAACTCACCCTAACCACCGTGCCTTACACACAGCAGGCTCCTAAGTAAAAGGAAATGTTAACACGTGCATTCAGATTTAACTCGAAGTGTGCGTACCTGTTTTTCCTTGTTAAGGGACTCCTCCAGACTGGTAACCATTGCTCGATACTGGTCCACATTACTAGTACTTGTTTTGAGTCTCTCCTTCAAGTCGTTCACCTGCTCTTCCGTCTGCCGGAGTTGACTCAGAAGATCATCCACGTCTTCTTTGTTGCTGGGCTGACCTAAGAGGGTTGACATTCGTAACATTCATATTTTAAATGATCCAAGAGATAAGTGTTATCAAAGAATCTGTAAAACTGGGATTCAAGGTCAAATGTACAAGGACTTAACTACCAGGAAGCATATTTCAAACTATGCTGAATACCAAAACAAAAACAGCTATTTTGTCACTATGTTATTTATATCTTTAAAAAAAATCAAATATTTGAAATCCTCTGCTATGGAGAGTAAGGATACTACAAAGAGAAAAATACAAAATATTTCCACTAACCTGAGGAGGTGCTTGAGGGAATTACCAGAATATTAATTTATTATTTAAACACTGCTTACTCTAATACACCGAATCTTAAATCATTTAGCCCAATTTACATTCTAAAATTCTTGGAAAAGGGAAAAATTTCACCTGAAGTATTTCTTACCAAATGGTATCAATAAGAGAGGACTTTCAGGCAATCATTCATACACTACATACATGTATGCACACATACATATGCAGTTTTATCATGTTTTATATTTCTCTTAGTAAGAAATAACACCATATAGAAAGATTATATGGACACAAAAGCTTTGCATGTAAAATGGTACGTTCCCAAAAAGAAACAAAATCTAATGAAACAAATCTTTTACCTGAGGCTATCAATGAGCAACACTCAAGAAGACTGCTCTGAATGACAGCAAAAAAATCATATTATTTTGTAAATGAGTCTTATTGTTATATATTTAACAAGTAACCATATCACAAAAGGGACAGTTTAAAATTTAAACATTAGGCTTCAAAAGAAATGCTTTTAAAGTGCCAATAAATGGTTTCAACAACTAGAAAACTGATAGCACACCGTGGTCACGTGCCTGCAGAACTGCTCCGAGCCTTCCAAGTCCGAAGCTCTACTGATCTAGGCCTAAAGCTGGGCTTTACTACATGAAGTGTTTTTTATTCCTTTTGCTAGTACCCAGGGAGAACAGGTTATTTATCGACAGATGTTACAAATGTTTCTAAAGAAACGCTTTATTACTTAGTCTAATCACTTACTTACCTTTACCAGTTCTCTGTGAGGACTGAGAAGCAAGCTGGGCTTCCATATTACTGAGGTGCTGTTTCAATGTTGCAATTTCCTTTTGAGCATTTTTTAATAGTTCTTTTGTGTTATTATGAAGATTTGCCTCAGTATCCAGCTGCCTCTTTGTATCTAAAAGTTGAACCTATCAGAAAAAAATACATCAACCCTACAAATACTGTTTTTACATTCTTCAATAATCCGAGGTTCAAGTTAATCTTTTTACAGATTTTTAAAACTCTTGCCAAGATACAGTAAGAGAACGAAATTTACCTTCCCATCTGAAACAACCCCCCCCACCCCCGCAAGAAACAAACTCACAAAAATGGATACAACATATAAAATAGTTTTACTATTATGGGTTGACAGGATACAAAAAAGGCTGGCTGTACCATTTCCCTAGCTTATTGCCTTAAGAGTGTCCACTGGCTATGGCACGGGGAAGGGGAAAGGGAAATGAGGCAGAGGCCAGCAAACCACCTGGATTGAGAAGACAGAACTGAGAGTGCAAGAAGGCTAAATTAGCTCCGATTCATAAGATACGCTATTAGAGAGAAGAGAGCTACACAGATAAGAATACCCTGGTGATTTGCAGAGGATCCTTCTTGAATATTCAGCAAAACCGATCAGTTCATGCATGCGAAATTACCCCAGACAAGGTAAAGGATCATCCCAAGAGACTAGAGGGAGGAGTATCTGGTGTGCACAGAGAGCCAGGAATGATGCCTGTTCCCAGCAGCCAGACTGACCAGGGACCAGTACTCAGGAAGGTCTAACCTCCTTCTAAAAGTAATGGAGAATAATTTGTTCGAGACTGAGCACTGCTTTGGGCCTGCCTAATAAATCATAAAAAGTAACACTCAAGAGAACCAAACTTTTTTAAAGTAACTTTCCCATATCCCAGAATAAAGTTCAAGGTTTTCAGGAAAACCTTGAAAAATATCCATCACCCCAGAGGAGAAAAGTCACAATGTATGGCACCCAATAAAAATTATCAGGCATATAAAGAGGCAAGAACAACTTGAGTTTGTAAGAAGTCTCATCAAAACATAAGACAGCAGGGTGTTCGCACCCATTTGACTGCTGACCATATAAATCTATAGACATGTGGAATCCTGACAGACTCACGTCTAGATTTCTAGTAAGTGTATGCCTTTGTTCCACCTCATTTTCCAGCTTCTTTTTCAGATGAGATATCTCATGTTCCAGTTTTTCTATCTGGTTACTAAGCCTTTGTTTGGTTTCTGTTTCAGATCGCTCCAGTATTCCCTACGGTAAAGAAAAGATTTTTGGTTATGCTTAAGAAAAAAGTAAAAAAAAGCAATACAAATGAAAGGATATAGGGAATTGCAGAATCACAACCCATTTCTACATTAAGATCTGTGACACAAAGTTATTTTGACACTTTACATACTAAAACATCTATTAAATAGGGAAAAAAGGAAAACATATTACAATAGTCATTCAGATTTCTTCAAGTTTTAAAGTAAAAAATAAAAACCACAAATTTAATCTTGTAAGCAACTCAACTGCACAGCGCTCTTTAAACATAGACCTGAAGATCAAAACTGCCAACTGCATGAATTTCAAGTCTTTTTCAATATATTATTTAGAATACTGACACCGCTTAGTAAACCCTAACATTCAATGATATAATACATGACAAAAATGACAGATAAATGCTCTAATTAATTAAGATAACTAAGAAGATCTAATGTTAAAGCTATTTAAATTGTTTCCATATGTGCCTTTTTATTTAGTTACCTGAATTGTTTGCAGATTAGTTAGCAGTAAATTTTGCCCTCTTTGTTCAGCTAACAAAGACTCTCTTTGCTGAGAAAGACGAACTTCTGACAACTTAAGCATTTCCTTTTCCTTCTTCAAATTTTCTGCTCTTACCTTGAGGAAATTACAAATGAAAAAAATGTTGGAAAACAATGTGTCAAATGCAATAATACAATTATAAAATTAATATGCTCCTTCATTATTCCACACTCCTTAATATTAATTAGAGACCGTATCTTTTTATATATAAGAAAATATAACTTAGATACATGTGTTGAAATATGAAGCAAAAATAATTGGAAACACCAATAGATCAAAAGAAAAAAATCTTGCTTTTACCACAAATACTTCCAATTTCTTTGCTCTAAAACAACAAAAAATTTAAAATGTCAGTAAAAGAAAAAATTGCAAAATTATGCTACAGTCATACTTGCATGCTATTAAATTATGCAAGTTTTATAAGATAGCACGGTTACCACCTAAAGAGTGCTGACTGATGTATTTTAACTTTTCTGTCCCCTATGAAGAACAGACTCCAACTCTCACAGCATCTGGGAGGGTGATTTGAAGATCAATATCCTCAAAGTATTCATATTTATATAAGCCATAAACTGTCAATTATCAAACTATCTCCATCATTTTGAAAAAATGCATTCCCCAGAAAGGAATGGGAGCAAGATAAAAATAAAAGAACATAGCCAACAGATTCAGAAAACCTAGGTTTAAGTCCCAACCAACTCATATTGCCTAACTACGCCAAAATAGGCAAATTACTTAGCTTTTAAGTTTGTTTTTCAACAAGTAAAATGGGGGACAACTTCACCTTGTTCAACAAAAGTTGAGAGCTACCTTAACAAAAAAGCAAAACACTTCATAAAATTTAGTCATCAAAGAATTCAGTATGTAGTTGAAAGTGATGTCAATTTCTGGTAGACCTTTTACATTCCTGGTGAAATTCAGAAATAGAATGCAATGCTAACGAAATTTTTAATTGTCTCTTATTAGAAATGAGCAAGAAAAATATTCATTTGTCTTTGTCACAACTATGGAAGGAGTGATTTACAGATTTATTTTGAAATGGAAGACTTGTAAGGAAATCAACCTTCTTCTGTTTGAACAGAAACAGTCGCCCAGCTGATACACAACTGGATACAGCTGCCCCTTCAACAATGTAGCAATTCGGGGCGCTGATCAGCCACACAGGGAGGGTGCCCTCCGCATACAGATTTCCAACCTTGGACCTAACTGCTGATGACCCTTGAACAACATGGGCTGGAACTGCACAGGTTTACTTACACTGGGTTCACGTATAAGCACATTCATGGGTAAGTGGCCTGTGCAGTTCAAACCTTGGTCAAGGGCCAACTCATATTTGGAAACTGTGTAATAAAAACTCGCAATACACAAACCTCTCAAATTCTGTCACACCAACCAGTAAAATCAAAGTAATAGCTAAAAAATCAAATGACAAATGCAATTTGTAAGGCAGGTCAGATGAGGGAAACTGGTCCTACTTCTGCAACAGCCAGCTTTTCGTTTGCCCCTCTCAAGTCTTGTGTCATGGTATTGATGATCTGCTCCTGCTTTTGCGTCGTCGCAGTGAGTTTCTGATTTCTCTCCTGTAGGGATGTTATTTCTCGGCGATATCCTTCAACATTATCTTGTAGCATTTCATACCTTATAGGAAAGAAAGATAATTCTGTAAGACACTACATCCTAGTTTAGTTCCTTAAAGAATTTCGCATTAGTTTAATTTTAAATAATAAAGTATATTTTAAAAAGTGGCTTTGTAATGTGATACCTTTTTTCTCAACTTCGAAGTTAGCAATTTAATTAAAACTCTAAATAAGCAAAATATTCCAAGCTGAATTAACTTTTTAATCTTATTCATTTACAAGAATTTTAACCATATTGAAAATAATGCCAATACAATGTTGATACGCTAGACACCAAAATGCAGTATCCAATTTTAGGTACTTAGGCAGTTAGTAACAGATTTTTGCCTTTCTATTTTCCGCTATAACTCTTCATCTTATTTTCTTATGTGCTTGAAATCTTAGCAAATGGCTGGCTAGAACTATGAACGTAGGGGGAAAAGGATGCTTTTATTTTGAATATCAAACCTGAAATTATATTACAGAGGTTAACTGCCTGCCATATCCTTACAAAAACATGTAGTACAGCAAACCTCGTTTCATGGCGCTTTGTAGATACTGCATTTTTTAAAAATACATTTTACTTATTTATTTCTAGAGAGGGAAAAGGGAAGAGAAAGAGAGGGAGAGAAACATGAATGTGTGGCTGCCCCTCACATGCCTCAAACTGGGGACCTGGCCCACAACCCAGGCCTGTGCCCTGACTGGGAAGTGAATTGGCAACCCTTCGGTTCGCAGGCTGGCACTCAATCGATTGAGCCACACTACCCAGGGCTATAGATACAGCATTATTGTAAACACCAAGGCAAGACCCTCCTCCATCAAAAAGATCATGACTTGTTAAAGGGTCAGATGATAGTTAGCATTTTTAAGCAATAAACCATTTTGAAATTAAGGTACATACTTTATGTTTTAGACAATGCACACTTAACATACTATAGCAGAGCGTAAATACATCTTTTTAATGCACTGGGAAACTAAACAATTTGTGTGACTCGCTTTATTGTGATATTCATTCCATTGCAGGAGCCTGGAGCTGAACCTGTGATATCTCCGAGGCTGTGCCTGTACACACAGAAATAAAATGTGCCCTACTTGTTAAGCTAACAAGTATTCAACGGATCTAACAACTAGGGAATGAAATTTACTATTCACTACTCCTTTGTAAGTGACCAACAAAGTGCATTTTCCCAAAATTAACTATCTAGAAGACCCGTGTGTCTTCTACCTAAAATAAAGGGCTGAATGAAATTGCTCACATCACGCTTATCCTCTGGTGCATTTATGAAATAATTATGTCCTACAGAAACCGTAGGCCTTTCACTGTAAGGAAGGAATTCTAGCAACATTTCTCACATAAAGTTCAGTTTTAAATAACTATTTGGATTGCTCAGCAATGGCCCAAGGGAATCACTAACCAATATTAAAATAGAGCCCCCATAGTTTCTCATCTGGATTACGGGCCACAAAAAAGTAACACTGTTGCAAGTTAACCCGATGTTGGTTCACTGATTACTGAAGTATGCCATTTGGACTTCATTAATTTTTTTTTGATAATCTAAATGTGATCTCTTTTTTAACATGGAATTTATTGAGATGACACTGGCTAATAAAACTACATAGGTTCCAAGTTTACAATTCTGATTCACCACCTGCATACTGAATGGCATGCCCACCACCCAGAATTAAAAAACACGGAATGCTTTGCAAATTTGCAAGTCAGTCTTGTGCAGGGACCATGCCAATCTTCTCTGCATCATTCCAATTTTAGAATAAGAACAAATGAAAATTTACCGTTTAGAAGCAAAATCTAGCTGTGTAGATATTTTGGTGTTTTGTGATCGCAGATCAGTGACTTGCTCCTGAAGTTTCTCAAGCTGTTCATTTTGTAGTTTTTCATTATCTGCCTTTTCCTTTTTGTAATTCTCAAAAATTTCCTGCAACTAAATAGTAGAGGAATTATTAGAAGATGACACTGTGTTATCAAAAAAACTAACCCCAAATAAAGGTGTAAAGGTGGGATCTTTACCTGTTTAAGGGCAGCCTTGGCTTCTATGACCTCTGCTGACTCAATGATAGGTACTGAAGTAGGAGTGGAAACAGTCTGTGACGTACTTGAACGTTTTGGAGTTGAAAGGAGTGAAATATCCTCCAAGCTTGAAGCTTCGGAAATGTGGGAAAAAAATATGTAACATTCCTTTGCAAATATATCATCACCAAAATCAACAAACTAGACTTAAGAATCATAAATTACAGAAATTATAAAACAAGGAATCTACTAAATAACCTATTATTTGTGATTTCTGATCAGATAAATTTGCAGATTAAATGTTAAATCATGACAAAACAAATATGATTCATCGATTTAAAAAATATACACTTTTCAACAATGGTCAGCATTTCTGCTTTCTTAATAACACCTAAAACAATAGTACTGCTTTAGGGGTGAAGACCTGTTATGACCAATTACATATGGTGGTCAAATACAGTGCATGTTGCTTATGTTGCAAATCCATTCCCTAATATCCATTTCAGAAAAATTGCCCCAAATACTTGGATACTTTTAAGACAAGACACAGAAACCTACCCTGTAAAGGAATGACGACACCTGTTGTCTGTGACAACAAAATACGGTACATATCACGCTGACGAACGATGGAGTCAACGAGCTGCATCTGATGCTGTCGGGACCCACGGAGCTGTTCCAGTTCGGTGAGGGCGCTCTCGAGTTTGAGCTGAAGCTCAGTAATCCTACAAAAAAATCCTGTCTATTTCACTGACAGTGAGAGGCAGCTGTAATTTCTACTGTGTAACACAGACCAAGTATTTTACCCTCTATCATTAAGTGTCCTATTTTTCTCTCTCATCCTTTCTTTCTTCTACTGACACTGTAATAACCCCTTTTAAAGCCTCACAGTAAAGGACTCAAACACTCATCACTGTCATTTGAAAAATTTGTTTGCAAAAATTAACCCAATTCCACTCAGGCTAAACTCCAGAAGTTTTGCTTTCAAAGCTACTCCTCCTCCTTTAGCACCAAACACACTAAACAAAACAAAACAAAACAAACCACTCTGCTTGAGTAATTCCTACATATCTTCTCTGAAGTCTGGTGTGTTCTTTAAAATCTAGGCTAGGTCCTCCACCTCAAAGCTCGCATGAGGAGGTTTTCATCTATTATGGCACTAATCATACTGAACTAACATTACCTACTTACTTATCTAATTGTCAAGCTCATCCACAAACTGAGTTCCCTGAGAGAATTTTTTTCTTGGTGGTGTTGCTCAATTTCTTTCTCCCCCCTAAATCACTGTGTTCCCAGTCTGGCACTGCTAGGGGATACGCTGGAAGTTTTCAGTAAATGTTCGCTGAACAAATCAAGGTAGTCCATAACTCACTTGGATGAAGTTGTTTCTTGTTCTTCTCTTTCTCTGGTCTCCCCAAGTTCCCTAAGAGCCACTAACAGACGCTGGTTTTGCTGCTGAAGCTCTTCGATGTTTCGGTAAGACACCAGGTGCTGGGATATCACTTCAGATGAACTGCTTATATCGGCAGAGCTCACTTCCTCATCACGGATTACATGGTTGCCCCTTGCTTCCTCAAGTTCCATCAGAAGCACTCTTATCTAAAAAGAAAGTGTTCATATTATCAAATTTGAAGAGCACTGGCTTTGATTCTGGAAATGTGTAGAAGAAAACTTTTCAAATAAAATATTACTTTAGAAACACTGTCAACTTGTATTACATTATCTTAAAACCCAAAATATCAAGCATATCATTTTAAATATTAAAACCTAAAAATGTTTAATGAAAAAGTTATTTTCATTTCTATCAAGTATGTAATGAAGGCTGTTACTTTTACGAAGCAGCCACATGACAATTCCAGAAGCATTATTCGATTTTTGTAAAACAATGATGCAATAAAATATGCAGAAATATATGCCTATTGTGTGTGCAACTATGCTAACTTGCATGCTTATGTACATACTGTCTAATGAAGCAGAAGGAGAGTGGAAAATAAAGTTTAAATCCATTTAGACAAAAACTTAGTGTTGTGTCTGTGTGTGTAGACCCACAAACAAAAATTAGGGTAAAATTTATGACCGAAATAGGTCTACATTTTCTGACTAGTTAAAAATAAAGTGGCAGGGTAATGAATATGGCATAGTTTTTTATCAGTAAAAACACGGAAAACTCATACATGTTTATATTTACCCACATGTTTGCACATATAAAAAGAGTGACGTGAAAGATATATAGAAGTCTGTTATTTGGTTATACCCTGGGACATGAGAAAGAAATTATATTTATCTCTGAATTATTTCCCTTATTACAACCAGTACCCATAATCTGAAACTTGATCAAACACTTAAAAGAAAAAAAGGGAGGGGCTACGGAAGATCAATGACTAGGGTGCAATTCTGATAGAGTAGTATTCCTAATTGATGAAAATTTCATATGTGGCAATTCTCTCCTAGATACCTGGAAACAGATTCAAACATTACTGGGCCATCAGTTTAGGGGAAAAGAAAGTAGGAAAGGAAAAAAATTCTAACCTGTTGTGAAAGATCTTTTATTTGAATTTCCATTCTCTGATTGTCTCTTTCAAGTACAGAGGAATGTTTGTTGGCTTTATCAGTGTCCTCCTGCAATCGCTGAATCTCCTATAAAATGTAAATTCAAGTTAGAATTCTGTATTTCCTTATAAGATCTATACAAATGAAACAGTAAATGAATAACAAAAATATACAGTGCTCAAATACCATAGTAATCAACTTATAAACGAAAAACATTCAGTATAACAGATCCTAAAGAGAAACTCTGTATAATTATCAGTTTGGCCAAAAAGTCTGTTTAGTTTTCTCCGTAAAATAAAAGACACATTTTTAATTTTCACAAAAAACTTATTCATTTGGATATTTGATCATGTCAGCTATCTCCTGCTATTGGCTTCTAGTGAGTATAGGCCAGGGGTGCTGCAAAAACATCTTCAGGGCATAAGACAGCCACAGCAAAGAATTATTTGGCCACAATGTCAACAGTACCAAAAAACTTTGCAAATCACTTTTGACACATTTGATCTGTAAGTCACAGTACACTTTCCATATACTGCACAAATAATTTTTTGTGTTTCAGTTGTTTTTACCTTTCTTGAAATATGAAAGAATATGCCAAATGTTGTGTGTTTTCTTCCATTTTTAATATTAAAATGGCTGCACAAAAATTCACCAGTTTTGCTACTTTTTTAAAAAATGCACACTAACATGACTGTTATCACAGCACAGTCTAAGAAAATTGTTTTAAACTAAATTAAAGACACTACCAGAGCCACCATATGGAAAAAACTAAAACTTTTTTGGCCAACCCAGTATGAAGACATGTATTTAATATCGCAATGATTGCTCATTACAATGTTCACCATTACATAAAAACGATGGACAACGTGCCCCTCTCCCCAAATTAACTGCCACTTACAATCTTATAGCCATATCACCACATTAAATAATCTCAAAAGTTTTGTTACTAACACACAAAAAAAGGATGGTATTACAATGATAATTTATTACTCTGGTTACTTGAAAATAAGTACCAAATAAGTAAAAAGTGTTGGGTAAGATGCATAAAATACTTGATTTTGTAAAAAACACATTAAGAATTAATTCTAAATAATCAGTAGCAAATGTTACAAAGCTATAAAGAACACAAAACAACAACAAAAAACACACAGTGATATACACAGTGCTCTGCCAAGTTCTGCATCATAGGACCAGTAGGGATTTAGAGGCAGTTTTAAGGAGCCTCATATAAGCACAAAATACCTTTGAGACATTATGTGTTACTTCATATACATACAAATTTGGCTTTATAATGCATTGTTTTCAAATAAAAAATTAAAAAATACTATTCAAGTAAAAGATAGCTCATATTTATCCTGGTGTTTTAAGTAGCACACTGCCCTAAAGCTGTGTATAAACCAATTTAAAAAACAACTAGCATATGACAAAATGAAACAAGCGAATATTCATTCATGAACTATTCCAATAATATAAATCTACTGAATTCAAAATAGGATTGATTAAAATGTTAAAGAAGGAAGTTATTGGTTATAAAACCCTGAAACTCTAACAAATAATCATCACAGAGTCTAGACTGAAGAACACATGGTGTACATTACAGACAGAGGATTCAGCTATAAAAAGGAGCCAGAGTAATTATTTTAACATTCTTTGGCAGTTATGAAAAAATAAGGGACTTTTGGTACTGTACCTGTACATTAGTGAAGAACAGCTTTCCCCGTAATTAACAGCTGCTTTTTTCCGATTCTTAAGCCCCTCTACCTCACTATCTATCTATCTATCCCATTCAGACGATAAGCTCCAGACGAAATGCTCACTCTCAACAGTGGGAAAACTTAACTTCCAATCAGATCTAAGGGATCACTTTTCAAATCAGATGAAGAAAGGGGGTGTCAAAAAGCCAATACTCTGTCGACACAAAACTGGTAGATGTCATTTGATTCAGGAGAGAGGCAATTAGATATATCCCGATTTAAAATGCTATCTAAATTGTAACAGCATTAGCAACAGAAGTTTAAGTTTGAGTGAAGGATACAATTTATTTGTACTAGGAAGGGAAGGGTGGTAGGGAGGGAAAGAAAGAAAGAATGAAGGAAATTGGTAAGTCTAGAACAGCAGATACAAACTGATTTAATTGCATTTCCTCAAAAAAACTTACTTAATAAATCTTAAAGATTTCTCAGTATTATTTCCCAATATTAATAGTTGGGCCCTAAATATAAAATTATCAGACTGTATAAGTACTCTTATTTCATTATTATGTGTTAAAAAGGAATCTTAAGAGGTAAAAAAATAATATATATAGCCTGGCCAATGTGGCTTGGCTGGTTGGAGCATTGTCCCATAAACCAAAAGATTGTGGGTTCGATTCCCAGTCAGGGCACATGCCTAGGGTACGGGTTTGGTCCCCGGTTGGGGGCATGTTCAGGTGGCAATCTACTGATGTTCCTCTAGAATCAATGCTTTTCTCTTTCTCTCTCTGGAATCAAGGGATATATCCTTGAGAGAAGGTTTAAAAAAATTAAAAAACAAATAATGTATATGAAGATTTGCCAGACTGTCAAATGGCATAAAAATGTTCTTCCCTAAGGTGTAACAATTTTATCATTTCTAGACACAAGTATCATAACTTTTTTTTTTTTTACCTGGTACTAGGATAGAATGGACCACATCAGTAGCTTCTGAGGCCAATACATTTCTATCACCATAATTTAGCAAACCTGTTTCCCCTCACTTCGGCAACACCACGCAGAGTTAGTGATCAAGTTTGCACCTCAATGTTTGACAAAAAAACCACTGTGCTAAATTTAGGAGTACTCTATTACAAAGACAGATCTGAAATTACTATTTATCATCTGCTATGGAACCCTATAGAAACTATCCTAAGTGTCTTAGAAAACACAGAAGGCTCTCACAATTTTAGCCGAATGAAGGTAGAACATTTTGTGATTACAGGTATCTCATAACGTAATGACAAACTTTAACATGTCTAATCGCTGTCTCCTACATGCATTTTTCCCCGAGCCCAAATCCAGGAATGGAACTCACCTTCATAGCTTGTTCAAGCTTCACTGATAAACTTGCCACGGCTTTCTGCGCACGTTCGTACTCCTCGCGCTGGCGTTTCAAAATTGGTGCTTTGGCTTCAACTTCTTTTACGATTTCATCTAAGTACTTATTAATTCTTTTGTTCTCTAGTTTCTCCAAGAGCAACTGATCCTGAGCTTCCACGTAAGCATTATACAACTGAAAGTAGAAGAGGTTTGTTTCAAATGTAGACATAAGAATATAAGTGCACATACTCTATCTTCATAATAAACATTCCTCAGCACCTAAAAAGATGGAAGTATGTACTGTATGTTACACAGAACTAGGAACCAGGAAAGTCTTTCCCAGTATGATACATTCATCTTCAGATAACCCCAACAATAATTTTTTGTAGGACTGAGTTTCAGAGAGAGCCGAACGCTCCTGCTGAAGGGAAAACAACAGATGTAACACCCCTCTCACCTCGGTCAGCTTCATGCCAGGTTTCACGATCTTAGCTACAGCCGCTGCAGTGGGAGACATGGCTGTGAGCTCTTCTTCAGACAGTATGGCTCCTGTGCCAACACACAGAAATCTACTGTATTTTTGTAAAACTTCAAACTAAAGGCACTAATATGTTTTTCAAATAAGAAGGGACAGAAGTGACACCTATGGTGCATTACATGTGAATTTCTACAAAAATCTAAAAACAACATCAAAGAGTAATGTAACACAACTCAATTCTAAAAATCATGCAGTAAATATAGTTAAAAATACTTTGAAAACTGACACATAATTACATGACCAAATAATACTTCTCTCTGACAATACAGTCAAATTATGCATAAAGTACTCATTTTAAACTACAAATACATTCTAATGCTATAGCTCAATGGAGTTTCCTACATCACGAATGACAGAGAAATTCTATTAGTAAAATTAAATGAGACCCATGTAGGGAAGTGCTATGATTCCAGACATTAATAAGCAGCTTAATCCATACCTTTACGTTTTGTGGCAGAAAGCAAGTCATTTGCATTCTCTAGTTCCTTCTCCAATTTACGTAATTTCTCAAGCATTTCTTTTTCCATTTGTTCTTTAGATTCCTCCACCTCTAGAAGATGATCTTGAATGGCTTTATTTGCTAAAAACATTTTTAAAGACAATATTGAAATATATAATTAAAATGCTGGAGCTCATAAAATGTAACAGAATAGTTATTTTTTCCTCCATCAGACAATACTAAATTTTAGACAGGCTGCAGTTAAATCATCCACTGAAAACTCTTGCTCTATTTATAATTCCTGAAATGTCCTGGCCTGGCAAATCTATTTCTCCTTTTGATGTCTCCTATCCACAGGGAAAATAAGGGTACTCAAATTGTAAAAAAAGTGCCTCTAATTATCTCTTTGATGTTATCTGATCTTTAGTCTAGAGCATAGGAACTAACTGAAAAAGATCATACATAAATAAGTTACATTTCAAAACAGTAAGAATATACGAAAATCAGACATCCAGCCAAGATGGAGGTCTAGGTAGACACACTACACTGTGCCTCCTCGCACAACCAAAATAAGGACAACAATTTAAAATTAAAAAAAAAATGAGTACTGACAGAAAATTGAACTGTAGGAAGTCCAACAACAAAGGAGTTAAAGTAGACACATTCATTCAGACCAGTAGGAGGGGCGGAGACAGGCAGCCAGGAAGGAGAGGGATCCAGGCAGGGCGGGTGGTGGACCCTGGGCCCGTCAGGCAAGGCAAGGTGGCAGTGGGAGGACCCTAGGCGCACAAAGAGACGGCTGGTGGACCAAACAAGGCAGTGGATTAGGGAGGGGCATGGCACGCAAGGCAGCTGGCGGGATGGGTGGTCCCACATTCCCAGGCAGATAAACCAGGCAAAACTGGGGAGTGAGATAGACCGTGCAACCCAGGGTCCCAGCGTCAGGAAATAAAGCCTGAAAACACCGACTGAAAACACCTGTGGGGGTTGAGGTGCCAGGAGAGACTCCCAGCCTCACAGGAGAGTTCATTGGAGAAACCCACAGGGTCCCAGGACATACACAAACCCAGACACCTGGGAATCAGCACCAAAAGGGCCCAGTTTGCTTGCAGGAAGCAGTGGAAGTGACGCGGGGGAAGTGACTGAAATCCCGCAGAGAGCTGAGCAAGTGCCACTGTTCACTCTGGGACCCCGCCCCCACATACAGCATCACAACCAAGTGATGCGGATTGCCCCTCCCCGTGAACACCTAAGGCTCTGCCCCTTACTACATAAGAGGTGTAACCAGACCTGCCCCCACCCCCACCAAAGGCTCAAATGAAAGAATAGATCAAAGCTCCAGAAAAATACAATTAAGCGATGAAGAGACAGCCAACCCATCAGATGCACAGTTCAAAACACTGGTAATCAGGATGTTCACAGAATTGAATTTGGTCACAAATTAGATGGAAAAAAAATGAAGGCTATGCTAAGTGAAATAAAGGAAAATGTACAGGGAGCCAATAGTAGTGGGAAGGAAACTGGGACTCAAATCAATGGAGTGGACCAGAAGGAAGAAAGAAACATACAATCAGAAAAGAATGAAGAAACAAGAATTCGAAAAAATGGAGAGAGGCTTAGGAACCTCCAGGACATCTTTAAATGTTCCAACACCTGAATTATAGGGGTACCAGAAGGGGAAGAGAAAGAGTAACAAGTGGAAAAGTTATTTGAACAAATAATAAAGGAGAACTTCCCCAATCTGGCAAAAAAAATCGACTTCCAGGAAGTCCAGGAAGCTCAGAGTCCCAAAGAAGTTGGACCCAAGGAGGAACATGCTAAGACACATCATAATTACATTACCCAAGATTAAAGATAAGGAGAGAATCTTAAGGAGAGAGTTACCTACAAAGGAGTGCCCGTAAGACTGTCAGCTGATTTCTCAAAAGAAACCTTGTAGGCAAGAAGGGGCTGGAATGAAGGAGTCCAAGTCATGAAAGGCAAGAACCTACATTCAAGATTGCTCTATGCAGCAAAGCTATCATTTAGAATGGAAGGGCAGATAAAGTGCTTCTCAGATAAGGTCAAGTTCAAGGAGTTCATCATCACCAAGCCCTTATTATATGAAATGTTAAAGGGACTTATCTAGGAAAAAGAAGATTAAAAAAAACATATACAGTAAAATGACAGCAAACTCACAATTAACAACCACACCTAAAACAAAAACAAAAATAAACTAAGCAAACAACTAGAACAGGAACAGAACCACAGAAATGGAGATCACATGGAAGGTTAGCAACAGGGAAGTGGGAGGAACAGAGAGCGGGGAAAGGTGCAGAGAGTAAGTAGCATAGATGGTAGGTGGAAACAGACAGGGGGAGGGTAAGAATAGTATGGGAAATGTAGAAGCCAAGAACTTAAACACATGGACATGAACTAAAGGAGAGGAATGTGGGTGGGAGAGGGGGCGAAGGGGAGTGAAGGGGGGGAAATGGGACAACTGTAATAGCTAATCAATAAAATATATTAAAAAGAAGAGAAAAATCAAAGACTCTAAAATACACTATTTATAATTTAAGTCAGTCTTACTTATGGATTAAGAGAGTACCCAAACTATAAACCCACATGTATTAATCAAAGTATTTTAAAGATGGAAGAAAAACTCTCTATTAAAAATCACGTTATATATAAGCTTATTAGTTGAACAAAAGAGAAAAACACTATATTTTTAAATACACTATTTTCTGAAAATCCACTGTACTAAAATTTGTGTCCCTATATAGTTAATCTAACTTCTACATCCAACAAGCTACGAAAAGGTAAAGAAAACAGTATCTTCTACCTAAAAACAAAATCATCTTCCTATAAATGAAAAGTTACCTTCTCCAGCTTCTTTCAAAAGCTTGTGTAGTTCATCCACTGCTCGGGTCAGTTCATTGCTCTTTGCCTCCGAGTCATCCGCAGCACTCTAAAATTTAATCTTAGAGAGTTACCAAAAGGTGCAACCAAGTAACATTAGGGCACTCAAATGTGCGGCAGGGTTCCTACCTTGTATAGATTAGAGAGTTTTATGTGAGCATTTAATTCATTGTGGAATTTCTCCTCCATACTGGCCTGTTGTTCCTTGGCCTGAAACAAACAAACAAACAAACCAATTACAGCAGTCACATTTGAACTGAATTTAAATGATTCAAACACCACGATAAAAAAAATAAACTTTTGTATAGAAATAAAATTAAAATCTTAAGTTAAAACCACTTTTCATGATAAAGATGAATTACTTTAAGGACAAACAGTAATGATATTTTTATCTAGAAGTGGAATACTTAAATAATATTAAAATTAATGACACTCAGTTTTAGACATTACTTTGGATACAGCAGATAGCTGTTATGTAGGATAAGGTAAGCGTCCTGACTATTTTACAGTGCCGGGAACAGTGCAAATCATAAAACAACAGTTTCCTAACTGCTGTCGTATTTTTGTAAAGGAGACATTTTGAAGTGGTCACTATACCTCTTTCAGTTTGGTCAACAGATCCTCCACATGCTTCTGAAGATTCTCATTGGAGGTTTTCAAGCTGCTCATCTGTTCTTCCATTCTAGTAACCTAGAAACAAAAAGCGGAGTGGGACGGGGAGAATGCTGTATTAACGGAAATTAATTTGATAGGAAGTTTAGCTGCCAACTAAATGCAAACTAATTCCCTGCACCCTAAGAAACATTTTATAAAAAATATGGATATTTGAGAAAATGAAAATAATCGCTCACAAGCAAACATGTTTGGATTTAGTTCACAAAAACTTATCGCTACTTCTTAAACATGTCTTAGGAAAGACATACCATAAGACAGTAGTAGTACCAAAATTCATCAAAGAATATCAGAAATTTTATTTAAAAGCAACTGATGAATTTCCCAGGCAAAATGTTCATGAGCTATGTCTTCCATATTTGACCCTTAATCCTACATTTACCCTTGCATGCCACTAAATAACTGTTTAATGAACTGCCACACAAATGTAAACTGTAACTAATATGAAGATACAATTTTACCAACATACCTCCTCTTTTTTGTTTTCAAGGTTACATTTAAGCTCTAGAATCTCATTTCCTTTTTCTCTGCCAAGAGCCAGAAGTTCATCAGTTTTGGTTTTTAACTCTGTATTCAGCCATGTATTTTGATTTTGTAGTAATTCCTTCTCTTGCTCCAAGCGTTTTTCTCGATACTAAAGAAATCCCCCAAAAAGAGCATTTATACTTAAAGTAAAGAATAATATATCATTATTTATTTTTTCTGCAACCAGGGAAGCTAGGCAGAATTTTACCTTACAATACAAATAAGAATCTGCAAGAATTCTTAACAGAACACATAACCAGATAAGAACAAGAAACTTAAATATCACATAAGCAAAACAGTTCAACTAACACTGTCTTAATCCTTAATTCCCTGACATTCAAAAACACAGCTGTAATTACCTTAGAGATGACTTGCCTAAATTTAATTTAGGTGAATTTTAAGCAAAAATTTTATGTTGTTCATTAGGAATTATTTGTTACTTGCCTTGACAGAAACATCAGAAGCTTGAAGTTCATCCAATTTTAACTGAAGTTCACCCTTTGTTGCATTGCTTTCTTTAAGTTTTTCAGTTAAACGTTTAACATCCTCTAGAAAAGTCAGAAGAGAATTTGAAAATAATAATTATATATTGCTGGGAGGAACCAAACATCAAAAATGCATTATCTAGGGATATAAACATTTAATACTAAGCAAGTCCCCGTATTTTTCGGACTATAAGATGCACTCCCCCCCGACCACCCCCTAAATTTGGGAGGAATAATGGTTGTTAATGCTGCTGTTGAGTTCTGTTTATATTTGCATTCGTGAAACATTATGTTATTTGTTATTAAATATTTTACCACATTTTTTGCTTCAAAATTTTTTCCCTGTTTTTCTCCTCTAAAACCTAGGTGCGTCTTATGGTACAAAAAACACGTAGTCCTCAACTCCTCTATTTTAATTTATTTCTGCCATACTGAATTATAATTGTTTTGAATAGATGATAAAGAAGCCGAATTACTGCCCTCAACCAACAATTTAAATTACACTGGTTATTTTATTTAAACGCAGCATCCTAAGTTAAATATACAAAACTAACATTAACTTTTCTGATATATAATGAAAAGTCTATTAAAATTTCACAAATAGCTTACCTGTTAGGTTAAAAAAAAAAAAAAACAAAAAAAACAAAACAACAAAAAACCAATGAAATATATACATATAAAGAGCTTCCATTCAAAGCTATTACAATATATATGCTTACTTTTCTTACATCCAGGTTTTTATGGAAAAAAAAAATCTATTAAGTTTTACCTACCCATCAGCTGATCATAATCAACAAATACTTTGAAGTAACTTTTTTTCTGAGACTGGAAAAGCCTAGTTAAATGTTATATAACAACATATTCAAAAGTTTTCCTTTAATAGCAACAGAACTTTTTAAAACCCTTATAAAAAGTAACCAAAGGGAACTTGATACCATTAAACTGCGTAAGAGTCATGTTCACCTGAATATATCAACTGCATTATATATTATAGTCTACATGTTTACACGTTTTGTTTTCCTGCCTCCTGACTACTTCAGTGTATGTCTTTAAATATGGGCTCTCCCTTTAGGTTCTTATACTGAATGGTTGTGGGTATTTATACTAGCAAAGGTTTATATATAAAATGAAGTTCAGCCTCTATAAATGAATATTTAAACTGCCAACTTGATATTATTAATACCATTGTATTAAGTATCTTTGCATGTCACCCTTGGTTCAAATTACTTCTTTGAGATGTTTTTCATTTGTGTACTCATCTATACAGTTCTTTTAATCTTTAATAACAATCTAAAGATAAATGAGTGGGAAAAACAATAGCTACTACCCTGAACTGTATTCTTACCTATGACAAATAAATACCAACAGGCATGGACAGAGAATTAATTCCTAGCATTGTTAGAAGAGAAGGGAAAAGAACAAAGTTAGGGGCTAAAGTGCTTCTTCATACCTGTTACATATTCAAGTTCTTGAGACAGTCTCTCATTGGTCCTAATTAAGTCTCTTTTCTCAGCTTCTAATTCTTCCTTTGTCCTTGTAAATTGGCTCTGTCACACAAAGGAGTAAGCATAATACATAAATAAGAAAAAAGTCAAGCTGATCAATCAATACAGGAACTTGAATAACTGTCACTTTAGTTAATGATAGCTAAGATTTACAGACTGTTGGTTTTCTCTATCTTATAACTCACACAGCAGAAAGTTTAAAAATCACCTACACTCTCTACATTTCTGTTCATCTTAGATTTTTAAAACTTATTTTTCCTTGGCTCATGGAAAAACTCACGTTACTGTCATTTGGAAGTGTCCTACTTAAACATGCCATGGTTTTTTTTTGAACCAAGATGTAAATACATATTTACCCCTTGGATCAGGTTCTATTACCCTTTCAATTTCTGTCGGATCAAGTCGATAACCCTTTCCAAATATTTTTTATATATCAAGTACCTTTCAAATTTTTTTTTTTAAACAACAAAAAGAGTCTTAGGTTCAATCTGGTTAAAGAATCACTGGACACCCCTGACTGGTACAGCTCAGTGAGTTGGGCATCCTCCTGCAAAGTGAAAGGTCGCTGATTAGATTCCTGGTCAAGCATATGCCTGTGCTGTGGGCCAGGTCCCCGGTTGGGGGCGCGTGAGAGGCAACCAACTGATGTTCTCTTTCTCTCCCTCTCTTCCCGTCTCTAGAAATAAACAAAATCTTAAAAAAAAAACAAAACCCACTAGATATAATCACTTTTATTTTTTTTAAATATTTTATTTATTTATCTCTTTAGAGGGGAAGGGTTAGGGAGAGAAATATCAATGTATGGTTGCCTCTTGTGTGTCCCCTGCTGGGAACTGGCCTGCAACCCAGGCATGTGCCCTGACTGGGAATCGAACAGTGATCCTCTGGTTCGCAGGCCCGCACTCAATCCACCGAGCTACACCAGCCAGGGTGTAGATATAATCACTTTTATTAAACAAACTAGCCAACAGCCCTGGTTGATTACATTCAATATATTATTATTCATATCACCACTCTGAGGAAATGATTTCCGATGTGGATCCACCCATACCCCCAACAGTATCCCAATACTTGAAATAATGCCTAGGCAAGAGTAATCACCAAACAGATAATTTTTAAGAGAAAGGAAAGATGGAAGGCAGGTAGATAAGTGGATGAGTGGGTGGATGGACTTATAAATATCTACCCTACATCTAATTCTGTGGCACTTTACTTACAATGAGAATTTAATAAAATTAGAACTTAAGAGTGTCAAAGCTAAAAACAAGTGTTTTTTTTAGTATCAAGTACCAATATATTCTAATGAGTAAAAGAAATGTGCAATCAATAAAACATATATTCAATTAAGAAATTCATGTATACATGTTTTTGTTAGTAGCTTCTCTTAATAGAACATATTTCACCTTCTTATTGACTACATAACTAATAGACAAAGTCAGAATAGAAAACTTCCTCAAGTATCGTGTTTACAATTAGGTTTATTCATAGGAATAACATTTACCTGGATGGCAACACTGCGATCCTGAGCAAATTCAAGTTCTTTGTTTTTCTCAGTTAGTGCCTTCAGTTGACTGTCTGGAGAAAAGGAATTTTAAAAACATATACACAAAGGCTTAAAACTTGCAATGACAGGTTTTATCCAACTGCCACCCATACACACTTTAAAATTAAGAAACTGAGTCTTAGAAAGGCTGAGTTATGTATTCCACATTCATAAATACATCCCAAATTTACTGTACTGTACTTCTAGACCAAATTTTAAAATAAGCTATCCTGTCTCCCAAATTGCACTTGTGATCATTCTAGCAAACATTTATGGTAAAAAGCATATGCAATTGTGAATTTCCTTAAGCAATGACATCTTGTAAGTCAACTATAAAAAAAGAGAGAATTATATTTATAAACAAGGAAATGGAGTTTAAAAATATCAAGAAATAACATTTGAATTACATAAAATGCATATAGAATAAATCAGAATAATCAATACTATAATTGCCATTCAGCTTATTTATCACTCCGAAGAGAGCTTTTAACATGGAAGAAAGAAAATTCTGCTTGATACTGAATTATCGATCCCACCATATCCACTTATAATGATGGGCTCTCTCCTTACACAGTTTCTCTTCTAAACAGGTAATTAGGAAACAGTGCACTTTCTAAGGCTTTCTTCCATTAAGACTCACCTGTATTAGATGCCAGCAATTGAATGAGCAAAGACATTACTTACTGCACTTCCAGTCTTAAGTTCTATTTAAACAATTAGTTCATTAAAAGAAAAAACCCTGCTAAATTTTCCATTTTGCTTTAAGGTTATATTTACTGCTTCCAAAGTTACAGATCCAGACTGATAAACCAAAAAAATACAAATGAACCGTACATGTCAGACTTCTGTGCGGGTTTATCCCCATCTTCCCCTTCCTCTCGCTTTTCCAGCTCTCAGGCAAGCAGCTATAGTCGAGTCATTTTTCTGTACAGACCACGTTGATTATACCAAGGCAACACAACGTAGAGATAATAAACAGGATCTAACTACTTGGTAAGTATTTATGCCCTTATTAACATGTAGCCACACCATACGCTTATGTGTATGTCAGATGTTTTAAAAATGAGTTGTGCCAAAATTAGCTGGAAAAAAGTTATGACCCAAACAGCCAATGAACATGAACCTGGTTAATAAAGAAAGCTGAAGTTGTTAACCATTCTCATCATTACTTTTCTGAATCCCCAAATTAAAATCTAGATGTATCTAGTAACGAGTATGCCTGTACTCCACACAGGTCTTCCCTGACATTGGCTTTCTTCTGCTGTAGACAAAGTAACTAATACACATCCTCCTCCCACAAAATGTCAGATCCTGTGTACGTCCTAGGACTTAACGGTATAAGAAAACTAATTAAGAAGGAACTAAGCTACTCTTTTTTCACCTGAGTTAGAGTGAAGTAGGAAATATTGAGATTAAGAAATATTTATAAAAATTATAACCGAGAGTTAGAACACAAATAAATGTAATGGAACTAATAGGTTTTAAGCTTTCAACACAACAACATAAAAACAAGTCCCTCTCTTTACCTTTTCAGTTGTATGACTCCTTTAATATTTTCAAAAAGCTTTCCAACATTCAGGCACTGTTATGAGTTAAATGTGGCAGAAGAGCCTTTTAACAGCACTCAAAAGTTAAAACCCAGACCTCTTGACCATTAAACTCTATGTTTGTTTACAGTCTTTACCAGGAATGAAAAATCAAAATAATACCATACATGAAAACGATGACACTCAATCAATATTTTCCTATCAGTAAGTAAATGTTTCCGAAGCATACACAGGTGTCTGAAGATCTCAGTCCTCCAAATATTATAAAGATGTAATTAAATACTCACTGAGCTTCTCCAGCTCAAGCCGCAAGCTTTGGCACTCTTGGGTTTCACTCACAAGTCTCTCCTGACTGTGGGACAGCCGCTTCTCGATCTCAAAGTAC
>PVKM010003160.1:0-59564 GCA_004027735.1 Carollia perspicillata
ACACCTCTTTCTCCGCAGCTCCTTCTCTCTGCCTCTCTAGCTCAGTTTCTCTGTGTCTCTATTTAATCTCCTTCTCGTTTACATCAGAGAATTTCTCCCCACATGTAACAAAAAATTGCTCCCAGCAACTCTAGACCTAAACCCTTAAGAATTTCAAACTAAGAAAAACCAGCTTTCCACCTGCAATCAGAAGATTCCATGGAGGGCCCTCGATTGACCTGGATTCTGTGTGTCCCCCTCTTGGACAAGTCTCTGTGTCCAGGGACATGACACCATTCTGGGCCCAGCAGTGTGGTGAGGGAGGCCAGGTGCCATGATTGACAGCTGTCCCGGGGCACACGGAGGGGAGAAACGAGAACAGCAGCAGCTCGCTTCCCGCTTCCCTAGCAAACACGAGGGCCCTGGAAGAGAGCGCTGGGGAGGGACGAAGGAGAGGACGTGGAAGCAGCTTCCAGCAGGAGCGAGGTTAAGACTAGGGGGCGGATCTGAAAGAGGGAGGTGGGGGTGGGTAGGGCAGGGGAGAGTAATGGGGGGTGAAATGGGGGCAACTGCCATTGAACAACAACAAAACGAATTAGAAAAGAATAGGGATACACTTCCAGGCAGCAAAAGAAAGGTCTTCCGAAACTTTTCTGGGCTTTTGTTTCCCAGGGATGATGCCCTGTCTAAAATGATCTCCGCCCAGCAGCTCGCGTCACACTGATGCAGATAATCTTAAAATACCATATATGCTCGTCACTACTTCAAAATGACAGTAGACCCACCTTTAGATCTTGTTTTTAATGTGCTCATAATTAGCGCGCATGTTACTAGAGCATTATTTTGCTTTCTAACATTTCGACAACTGCACTTCACTGCTTCCTTTGTACTCCTGTGTATTTCATGCACTTTATAACATTATTCTGAGAAGGGGACCCTAGACTTTACCAGATTGCTAGAAGGGTCTATGGCTATCAATTTTAGGGTGTGATTTATTCCTGCTCATTTTCAGCTCTCTGCTCCCATATGGAAAAAGCGCTACAAAGTTATATGACTTCACTGGGGGGTTATAAAGAAGAAACCTGCTACTTCATCGTGAGATGCCCCATATGTTAGGATCTGTGGTTTACTCTTGGGGAAGCCTCGTCTCCAGCAGAATCGTCTAACCACTCAGGAAGGAGACCTAAGCCTTATGCCCTATTGTCCACCCTGCGCAGGACTGCTCTCTGCTGGCTCCCGCTGGAGAGGACCGCTGTCTGGCTGCTTGGACTGGACCCCCTGAGACAGACCTTCAGTCATCCTCCCGAGTCCCGCCCTACCCTCTCCCGGCTTTGAGAGCTGGTTAGTGCCTCCAATTTTCTGGCCCTTTCTGCAATTCTTGGATGCAAGCCTGCTTGCTTCTTCTTAGCTTTCCCCTTAGCTTTTCTCCAACCAAAGTATAGGAAGAATCTCCTACAGGACCATGGCCACCGTGTAAGGACGTGCAGGTTGAGCACCAGACAACTCCAGGCCATCTTCCCATCGTAGGCAGCGGCCATAAATAAAACAACCCATTTCTACATGCTGTGGTCACAAAGTACCACATAAAACTTCTACAATGAGCAAACATATAGTGCCAGTGGATATCAGTACTAACTACAGTCTGAGCTTCCACTCTCTGGATTTCCAAATAACCATCATTCTAAGCCAGGTTCTAGCACCAGAAGCAGGGATGTGGGTGCCACAGACGCTGCAGGGTCATCTCCTGGCTGCTCTGTTTTCTCATGAATTCCTCCTACTTCATCCTAAGGCCTGCAGCTTCCCCCAGCCTCCCTGTGGACAGCCTGGGAAGAATGTGGATGCTTCTTTCCTGATCTGGTTAGGAAATGTTCTAACCCCTCCTGGAGGGCACAGCTTTCTCCTCCAAGAGCAATGTAGCGCTCTGTCTTCTGGCAGCGGGCTGCCTCCCTTGCGCCACCTCTGCAAGTGTGCAGCCAACCACACCTGGGCACTGAGGACCCTGGAATTAGAGCCGGGAGTGTCCTCAGAGCTCCACACTACCCATCAGCCGAGGTCAGCCCCTACTCTGGCTGGCTGCATAAATTAAATATACAGACTAATCTTGCCCTACCTGGTATCCATCTTGACCTGTTGGCAAAGCTCTGAAAAATGTGTCTTCGGAGACGTACGCCCCATTCTCCACGCAACCACAGACCACTCATGTGGCTCCTAAATCTCTCCCTTGAGCACTGAGGGGCTTTCTGGACACTGAGCACTTTCAACCCAGCAGACTCTGTGCAGATGCGATGCGATGACCATTAAAACACGTATTTACATCAACGCGCAGTGCACAGCAACCATTTACCCCAGACGTAAAGACACCAAGACCTGTGAGCATGGGGTGTTCTAACAAAAGTCCAGATCCCATCCTCTGGCCTTCTTGGTCATAATCACTCTCCAGCGATGCAACCTATAGCATTCCATTGTCTTCTCCCATCTTTTTACTCATGAAGATAAAAGCAGTTTGAAATGAGGAGTCGAAATTACCCATTTTAGACTATTCTGTTAGAAGTTGAAATCTTTGTTTTTCTTGATTTTTTCTGCATATAAACACAGTGTTATCTACAGTTGTCTTTCATGATCAAAGATAATGGTGATACTTTCCCAAAAGACAAGGGAGAGTGCAAATCACCCTCTACCTAGGATGACAGTGAGCCTTTGTATCATTCTGGCCAGTCCTATCTAGTATCTGATAACCTCTGCAGGGAGCTAACAGTCCTGAAACCTGCCTAGCCCCGTCCCCTAAATCTGCCCCCCCCACACACAGTGACATTGTGGAGCACTCTGTAACAACTCATTTCCTTCAGCACCTGCTAAATGCCAAGCAGGGTTCTAAACAGCTTCCGTGTATTATCTCACTTAACCCTCCTGAAATCCCCCCATAGTAAGTATCGTCAGTAGCCCCATTTTACAGATGAAGCAACCGAAGCACAGGAGATTGAGCCATTCTCTCACAGGGCTGGTAAGGGTTCAGGCCTAGGCAGTTGGCCCGCGGAACATAGGAGCTGAGCTCGGACAGAACTTCACCGTGAGGCTGTATAAAGGGCCGTCATTCAGTAAACTGAAGGCCAGGCAAGGCACAGCTCCTCACAGCTTAAGCACAAACCCTCTTTAGCGACGTAGGGTCCCCAAGATAAAACAAGTCCCGATCCGCACGGCCCGCCCCCCACGGCGGCATTCTGCTGCTAGTCGAGCCAGTAGGTCTGCACACCAGCAAAATGTCCCTCTGGCCTGCCCCGTTCCCTCTCCCTGTGCAATGCCGCCCCTCCTCACTCCCACAGATACCTCTCTGAAACCCGGTCCATGCGGCATGTGTCCAGGCAGCCCTGTGAGCTCTGACAGCCCATCACCTCCCTCTCCTCCCCCGCCCCCGCATCCTCACACTCTGGACCGGTCCACATGTCCCTATGCTAACTGCCCTTTCCAGAGTTAACATTTCCAAATGGCAGGATAAGTTCAGAGTCGTTTAGAGGAAAACTAGGCTTACTTGAGACATACTATGAAAATGGTGGGCTCTTTTTATTTTTCCTTAATCTCACCCTTACCCTCCCTGAGAAACGGTGAGCTCAAGTGGCCTCCTGTTTATTGTTTTCCCAGGGAAGACGACTTCAGTGTGGTTCCCACTGTTTCATAACATGAGAGCTCAACTTACAGGCTTCCAAACAGAGGGGCGGGCGCTCGGCTTTGTTTTCTTCTTCCCTCAAGAAAAAGCCTCAATCTCAGTTGCAGGCTTAAACAGACTTAACAGCCATAAGTCCCGTAAGCTCTGGCATGCCATAAATAGTCCTTTTCATCAGAAAATCACAATTCCACTGTAAAAACCAGAGCTACTCGGGGAGCTGCCCATGGCCTTGAGCGTGGGGCCTTGCATTTTAGTGGCATTTAATAAAGATTTGTTGATGGATCGATTGATCTGGGACTCCCGTATCAGGTGTAGCCTGAGTTTATTAGATTTTTTTAAAAAGGGATTTGAATTAAGATTTAAAACCAGCTCTTAATGCACTAACCTCTCCATGTCCATAGTCCTCTAGGCCTAGAATGGTAGAACCTATTTGTAGCACATGAGTTTCAAAGCCCCTTGGAGACCAGAGGGCAAGAAGAAAGGCAGGGCAGACAGCCCAGTAAAAGCCCCTCCCCCATCTGGGCGGCGGCGCAGTGATAAGTGATGTGCTGTGACAGCCTGGACGAGGTAAGAAAGAGACCCTCTGCACCGTCAGGAAAATAAGGAAGCCCACAGTGAGGTCCTGACGACCGAGAGCTCTGGAGTCAAGAACCCCGATTCCTGCACTCCGAGCTCTGGGGCCGCAGGCAGGTCACCGAGCATCATCCCCGTCGGTGCAGGGGCTCCCTCATCCGCACCAGCACCCGGGTGTCTGGTGAAGATTCAGTGAAGGATTCAGTGAAGAAACATGTGGTAAGCCCCTGAGAGACCCCTGACATGGAGAAAGCATCCCTCATGTCCTAAATCATCAGCTTTGCAATACAGCAAAGGCAGTTTTACTGTGCTTTGAATTTCATGAAAATTGGGGGGTCCATATACACGAATTACGGCAACTCAGCCAACCCAAGTCACGGAACATTCAACTCAGTAGGATACCCTACTCTTCCCAAACGCCAGACAGGAGAGCTCGCGGTACGCGCCACAGTGCCGCAGGGAGTAGAAGCAGGGATCAGGAATACGTGACCTATCGGGCTCACGAAACACCGGGGGCACTAAAATAGAACCACGCCACGCATTTTCTGAATGAAGTTAACTGTGGGAACAGGCACGTCCTGTGAGCCATTCCACCTTAGAAAAAGCCCTTTTCGTTGCAACGGGGAAGAAAGAAAACTGACTGGGCTACTGTGTTCCTGTTTTAGGCATCAGACTTCAGCAAGAAAAATAAAGGGAGCGGGCTACGCACAATTAGGAAGTGATTAAAGCCATGTAAACACAGCTGTTGATGAAAATACAGGTAAGGGAATTTTTTTTTTTAATTAAATGTAACGTATCAGCAGGCAGAACGAAATGGATCCCTGTGCAGTGAAGAAACTCGTTAATGAAGTTACTGAACTACCAACAACCCAGAAAAGTAACAGTGAGTGAGGGCAGGGCAATTTGGCATCAAGTCTTGAAGTAAGCTTGGGCGAGACCAACTTTTTGGGTGGCTGAGTAACTAACTAACTTCCAGAAAAAGAGGACTCGTGAAAGGACGGGAGCGGAGGTGGCAGAGTTTCCCTTGCTCGGCCTCCCTCTGTGGTTATGACATCGTGTTTCGAGGATGGATTATTGTCAGGGTTAGGATGACCCGGGCTACATAAAGAAATCAGTTCTGTGAGTATTTATTGAGCACCTCCCACGTCCAGGGCACCATGCCAAGTGAGAGACACAAAGAGGAGCAAGACTGGTCCTGGCGCTCTGGAAATGTCCAGACCATGGGGACAATAGCCATGAACACAAGGTAAATTTCCACCAACTGTACCAGGACAGGCTTCCTGCAAAAGGTGGCACTTGAGCTGACCTTGAAAGGTGGATAGGAAACATGCTTCAGGCAGGGTAATGGCATTCATTCATCCACCCATTCATCCACCCACCCATCCACCCATCCATCCATCCATCCACTCAACTATCCACCTAATTAATAAATAGTTACTGGACACTTACTTCCTGTCAGGCACCATACTAGTTACTGATGACAGAATTTTGAGTAAAAAGAGGCAGAATCCCTACCCTTGGGGGCTCCTAACCAAAGCATGAAACTGTCAGATGGAAATTGCAGTGTGGCAATGACAGTGGGGGTGGCCCAAGGTTTGGCCTGAGGCTCTAACGGGAATGTTAGACCTGGCAGAGAAGTCGGGGAAGGCCTCGCTGAGGAAGCGATGGTGGAAATGAGATCTGTGGGGAGTCAGAGGCATCCAGGCAGAGAGAGGGGCTGGCAGCATTCCCAAGTGAGGGAGAGATGCTTCAAGGTGGGAAGGAAGCGTGATGAGAATAAGGGGCTGACACAGTCCAGGGGGCTGGAACATGGCATGGGGGGAAAGTGTGTGGGGATGAGGCCACAGGGGCCGGCAGAGGAATGTAGAGTCTTGGGAGGTCTTGGTGAGAAGCTGTCACCCTTTATTCTGAGAACAATGGACAATCTTCGGAATGTTTTATTAAATAATTGGCGCAATGATATGGAAAGGAGGTAGGAGGTGGCACGGTGAGAGTTTTACTTTGGAAAGATCATGTAATTGGAGTGCAGAGACTGGATTAGGGCCAGAGGGGATGAGCCAGTAACCCAGCAAGAGACAGGAAAAAGGCCAGGACTGGAAGGGCGGCAGAGGGGACAAGGAGCTACCCAGGGGGAAGTCAATAAGACTACAAGCTCAACAATGGGGCTTTGGTAAGGAAAAGGGAGATGCCATGGGTAACTTCGGCTTTCAGAACTGGAGAGCTGGCAGTCCAGTTGCCAGTCACCTGGATAAGGACAATGGGAAAGGGCCACTGTGGTAGAGAGATGAGCTGTGTGGACTAAGAGCTTTGAAGGTGTGATCAACATATGTCTCCCCGGTGAACCAGACGTCACCCAAGAGCAGGGCTCTGTCTTTTTTTACTCAAAATTGTGTACTTGGCAACTGGTATATTATCTGGCAGGTAGCAAGTGCTCAGAAAATGCTTGTTAATTCAGTAGCTAGTTGGTAGAATGGATGATTTTGGTTTTAGACATGTCAAGTTTGAGGTGCTTTAAGACACCTGAAAGGAAGCATCAGGTAAAAAGTTGGATAGGTGGACCTGAAGCTCAGGAGAGGTCAGGGGGGGAGCTATAGATGCATGATTGCCCGAGGACAGTAGCTCCAGGGAGAAGACAAACAGACCCTGGACTCAGTCTTTAGGAATTCCAACAGGTCAGGGCCTGGTAGTGGAGGGAAGGCACACAAAGAAGAAAGAGAAAGGGCAGCCAAGGTCAGAGGGAGTCTTTCAAGAATGAGGAAGTGGTCAACGGTGTCAATTGCAAGTAAAATGAGAACTGAAAAAATGCCCTTTGGACTTAGCAACACTGAGGTCATCAGTGACCTTTGTGGGAGCTGTTTTTGTGGAGCGATGGGGTGGAAGCCAGATTGGAGGGGGTGAGGAGTGAGGAGTGGGAGGTGATGACACGGTGACAGGGAGTAGACACAGTCTTAGGAGATATTTGGCAGTGAAGAGGAGGAGAGAGTTGGGGAGGAAGCTGAGCAAAGGCAGGAATGTGCCCAACGGGTTTGGGAAGTGGTAAGAGCCCCGCGTGGCCAGAGTGGTGGTTCTCGTCCTTTTGTGCCTGCTCCAGCATCCCCTAAGGAACACACATCCCAGATCATTAACAGACATCAGGATCTCAAGAGAAGGAGTTGACTTCACTGGGGTGATGAGCTTGAGTTTTGGAGATGCTGACAGGGGTAGGGCCTGTGTCGGGTGGCTGGAAATCTGGCCTTGGGCAGCATTGTCAAACTGCAGCTACTGACCAGATTCAGCCCCCATGAACTAAGCCCATGAACTAAGAATGGTTTTTACATTTTGGGATGGTTGAAAAATGAAAAAGAGAAGACAATGTATATAGGAAATTCAAATTTCAGTGTCCATAATAAAGTTTTATTGGAACTCAGCCACGCTCATTATCTATGGCTGCTTCTGCACTTCTACGGCAGAATTGAGTAGTTGCGACAGACTCATTGCCCCATAGCCTGAGATATTTACTCTCTGGCCCTTTACAGAAAAAGTTTGCCAATCCTCAGTCAAGGGCATAGGGCAGCAATCAGAGTAACTTCCTGACAGTCAACATTATGGAAAAGAATCAAGTTAAAGAGGACCAGATGATGTTGCACATTAAGGAAAACAGGTGACTGGCTATTTGTGGGGTACAGAAGAGATGGCAACAGTCTAATATCTCTGGGTATAAGATGGACATTTGTCCCTCCTCCACCAGCGCGTCCCCCTCTTGCTGATGTCATGAGCAGGCCCCCACAAAGCTCAGCATGAAGGACATGTCTTCAGGGAAACATCCCTCATCCCTTCCCCAACGGAGTCTCCCAGTTGTCTTAGACAAAGCTTCTTGGGCACCTCCTTCCCATTGCTTATCACCATGGTAATGAAATAAGTACTTGTAGAATCCTTGGTTTACTTCCTGTCTCTCCCCTGGACCTGGAGGTGCTACGGTGTAATGACTAAACAAGCAGACTGCAGAGCTAGGCTGTCTGGCTCAATCCTGGCTCCACCATGGACTGGCTGGGTAACTGTGGCTCACTTACCCTCTCCCGGCCTCAGCTTTCTCCTCATTGCCGAAATGGGGACAGTGAGCATCCGTACCACTCAGGGTTGTGAGGATGGACTAAGATAATAAGAGGTAAGGTGCGTGGAGCAGTGGCTGCGATATACCAAGAGCTCAATAGATAGACCATCATCAGGAACTACATGGATGGGAGACTGTGGTAAAAGAGTGGGAGAGCCGAAGATGAAACCTGAAGTTCAGGACAGCTGGGTGAACGGGGCCGTCATCTCCAGAGATATGGAGCACGGGATGGGGTGCGGGTTTGGGGGACTTGCCGTGGGTGAGATGCCTGGGAGAGCCAAGCGGTAATGCAAGGCAGACGGGTGGCTGTGGAGCTCAGCCGGGCTGGTGGGTGGGCTAGGAGATGGGAGGAATATGGAGAAGACTCGGAAGGACTGGGAGAAATTGCTGAGGGAAAATGGTAAGACAATGGAGCTGGGCTGTGATGTCGGCCTACAGAAACATGCTCTGGCATTTGTTGGTGCGGCTGTGAGCTATTGTTATGGTTATGTTCCTTGAAAACTGGGGCTAGCTTGCCTTGTTACCGACTGCATCTTCAGTTCTTCTAGCATAGTGCCTAGCATATAGTAGGTGCTCAATAAATATTTACTGAAAGAATAAGTAAAGAAATGAAGGAAAGGAGAGAGACATATATACATATTTACTTGATTATTGGGTTGGGGGTTGTGGCAAGCGCTGTGTCCCACCCTGGATATCACCAGAAATCCCCATACATGTTGACAGTGACATGGGTGTCTTTCTGCCTGAGGGCATTCTTTGGTGACAGAAGCAGGCCGGCCCATGCACGGGCCAGTTTGGAAGTGCTGGGGAGTTAACATTTTCAGGAAGGAGCAATGCTCAGTCACTGAGGGATGGCAATTGGTGGATAAATACCCAGTACTCTTGGCCCTCCGTCGAATGTTCTATGAGCCATGCTTTTGCCAAGCAGTTGTGTCACAGTATCCCCTGTAGAGTTCTGCTCCATTTATGAGTTCATTGGGTGCGAGATTGCCCCCGCAATCAAGTGCAGGATAACAGGACTCCCAAACATCTGAACCCAGATCTTCAGAACAAGAGCAAGAGGAAAACAGCAGCTCTTGAGGCAGCTGCTTGGGTCACAGCCTCCCAGCCTAGCCACAGGCAACCAGCTTCCGGAAGCCAGGCCGTCAGCAGACCAAGCACTGAGGAAGGTCTGAGACGTCTCCACCACGAAGCACCCAGTCTCTGGGGGCAAGCTACCCCAGAGTCAGTTTCCTTAGCCTTACTTAGCAAAGGACTCAAACAGGCCATACCTCCCTTAGCGGTTTCCGCAACGGCACCCTATTCTCTCTCTGCATCTCGGTGGTTTTCATTGTCCCATACCCGCCCTGGTTTCACTCGCTGTGACCCTTTGCTTATTACAATGTACATCAGACACTAAATCTTCAGTGTCTGACACACTACAGGCCCTTAAAATATTTAATGAATGGATCGGTATGCTCTCCTTCCTTTCTTCCTCCTTCTGGTGCCTTCTAAACCTGAGAGATTTCCCCCATTTTCCTGCCTGGGAGAGAAATCATGATGGTGCTTCTTGTCCCGTCCTGTTTTCTCTGACTTTTCAGCTCTGAAGTCTTCCTGGGTTTGGCAGTCGTCTGCCACCTCCTGGGCCTCCTTTGCCCTTATCATCCTCCATCCAATATCTTTTACTCCGGTGAGCATATTGGCTCAGCTAATTCTCTGAGGCTCCCTTGGCCAACCTTTCTGCTCAGCTGCTGGGCCATTTGTGACCTGCATGTAGAATACATTCAGAGGTTGCACAATCACTGCTCACTCCTAGAGAGACTCAGCCACATGACAGTGACTGGGCTCCTCATTAACTTGGCCTTGTGGGGATCTATTAGGATGGTTCCTAGACACAACGACCAAGCCCGTGTCCTCGGAGCTCACACAGGAAAGGAAGAACGACCTCCAAATCTGATAGCTACAGCACTCTGTTCCCAAAGGAATAGGTACAACCTTTTCAGGGCTCTGATCCCTCCAGAAACCCCTGTCCCAATGCCATGGTCTACCCCAGAACACCAGCGAAACATCCCCGGTGAGCAGGGCCACAGTATTTCTCTATTTGTTCCTGCTTCTCCTTTTTTCCCTGTTTTTCCTGCTTTGTGCTTAGCACTTAGTGACTCTGTTTTAACTACAGAAGACATTTATAAAGTGGTTCCTAGAACTCTGTTTTTTTGTCATGACAGAATAACCAGTACCAACTAGCCCTGCCATTATAAACTTTTATAATACTGGATCAAATTTACAAAACAATTCTTCAGACGCTGGTTCACAGGACTGTGATGCCTGAGAGAAGGGAAACAATTGAGGGGAGTCCCCTGGTCGCCCTGGCTTCCCGACTAAAGGCACTTATCAGATCCTAGGACCGGGAGGAGGAACCCCGTCAGAGGACGGGAGCTGCCCTGAGTTCAAGGGAAAGGCAGAATCTGTGCGTGGACAGAAGACTGCGTGTCCAAGGGCAGATTCAGCACACGGAAGCGGAAATGGGGATGGCCGGCATGGGGGGGCATGCGAAAGACTGTGGCTAATTCAAGATGATGTTAGATATAGAAAAGAAGTGCAGGAGAGGGTCTTGGAAGCAAGGCAAAGAATATACAGGGCTTGACACGAGCAGTCCTGTGGGTCCTGAGTGAGGCAGTGGCAGCACAGAGCGATCTGTGTGTGGGTGGGGAATCCGAGGCCAGGGATCCATGAGGGCGGCTCCTGCAGGTGTGCAAGCGCAGGTTGCTGGGGACCTGCTCCAGGAAGGCGACCTGGGACGCACAGGGAGGAGTGGGTCCAAGAACATTCCAATGAGCGCAAACCATTGGGGATGCTGACTCTGTCGCACAAAACTTCCCGAACCACAAAGAGGCAGCCAGTTCCAGTGGATGGAGCTCAGAGTCTGAAGTCCACAGCCTTAGTGCCCAGGCTGGCTCTACTACAAATCTGGGCAAATTCACCCCAAACCTTGGTTTCCTCACTTGTGACAGGGAGTAACGATTCTCAGCCTGCAGGGTTATGGAGAGGGTTTGAGGTGAGCAAGGTGGAGCACCTGGCACGAAGAATATGCGATGGACATTTTCGTTAGTTCTGTGATTGATCAGAGATTTCTGGGACCACTGCACCAGCTGTCTCCTCCCTTCGGGTCTCAGGGTGGAGTCACAACTACACCGGATGAATGGAAAGGGAAAAATTCATACGTACACATAAACATACAGGTATACTGGTCATCAAGAACAAGGAACCCCAGGTATAAATATCACTCACATACGTGTTGTGTATGGGCCACAAAAAGAGTGAGGTGGGTCCCTTTCACTAGATAACAAAGGGTCAGAGGGCCTGACTATGGAAATCTGGGCCAACGGGTTCATAATTTGAAGTCTCTCCGCTGGGAGGAGGATGCCTTTTCAATTTGCAGACTGACCGAGAGTAGCCTACTTAGCCAGACATCTGTCATTAAGTGGCCTCCTTGACGATTTGAAGCAGGTAACTGTGGCTCTTGGGTAATCCTAGGAGACCACTGCTCCAGAATCTCGTCTGCAGGTAGGAGCCTGTATCGGGGGTGTCGGGCAAGAACAAACTTAATATAGTTGCTCAGATCTAGGGAAGACAATTTTCCCTATATTGACAGATAGGCACTTACTGACCATCTACTGTTTACAAGGCAGGCACTGTGCTCGAGGTTTTACCTGGATTGTCCGGAGTAATTGTTCACTTATTCCATAATTATTTGTTGAGTTCCAACGGGCACTGCACAAGACTAGGGATGCACTGAGATCAGGGAGATGTAAGTAAACACCATAACCACAGAGTGACAAGTACCCCCTGAGAGCATGTCCAGGGCAGATCACCAGCGCCTAACCCAGCCTTAGCCGGGGAAGGGTGTGTGTACAGGAGTGACACACTCCAGGCAGAGGGCAAAGCAAGCCTGGCAGTGAGAGAGACCGAGAGTTGCTCACGTGCAGAAGAGCCAGCAGTTCCTAAGTCTGGAGCAGAAAAAGTGCACAGCAGTGAGCCAGCAGCCTGCTCACGCCCAAGACTGGTCCTGACGGATTCATATGCCTGGAACTCAGCAAATGAAAACTCAGGATGCTAAGCCTGAGGAACAGGACCTCAGGTGATCAAGGTCAACATCAAGAAGGTAAGTCACGATGCACACCCTCCACATGATAGAGTGAAATGGCACCTGATCTCTGTGGTCCTCCTCCCCAAAACACATCGCCCCCGTCTAATCATGAGGAAAACACCAGACAGACCCAAACTGAGGGACACTCTACAAAACGCCTGGCCAGCGTGCTCCTCAAAACTGTCACGACGAGGAATGACTACCAAGACGTCACAGCCTCAGAGAGGAGCGTGAGGGGGCACGCCGACTACATGGGATGTTTCCTGAATGGGCTCCTGGAAAAGAAGAGGACATTAGGTAAAAACTAAGGGAATCTAATAAAGTTGAACTTTAATGACAATATAGCAACATTGGTTCATTAATTGTGACAAATGTATCATACGGATATAAGATGTTAACATTTACACAGCTGTACTAACTTCATAATTTTTTCTATAAATCTAAAATGAATCTAAAATAAAAGGTTTATTTGAAAATACAGAATGTCCAGTTAAACCTGAATTTTGGATAATTTTTTTAGTAGAAGTACATCCCATGCAATTTTTGGAACATAATTACACTAAAAAAATCACTCAGTGTTGGAAGCTCAAATTTTACTGGGTGTCCTGGTACCTCTGGCCGGCAATGGAGTTCTCCCCGAGAGTGACGACAAGAGCGGTGAGCAGCTACTGAAGGATCACAGGCAGGAAGGCGCACAGCAGATACACAGGTGAGGAAGCTGAGGCTCGATGACTTTGCCAGAGTGCCCAGCCAGCTTACTGGGAGTCAGGGTCTGACCATAGGCCTGTCTCACCCCAAGCCCATGTCTATCCATTACACTCTGGTGCCTCACGAAACTCTTTGTAGAAACAGCCACAAGAATATACTCTTGCTGGCAAAGCATAAAAAGGAATCGAGAGCAGATGTTGTATCTGGAGGACTCCAGCAACGGCAGGTGAGGACTTCTGAGCACCAAAACCCAGGGCTTCCCCCAAACACAAGGCCTGCTAGGTACCAGCTCCCAACTGATGTCCCCTGTCCCCTTCTCTCTGCCTCTTACCATCGAGGTCAAACCAGACACACTCAGAGCCATGAACTGAGAAGTTGTTGGCCATTCATCTCACAGCTCCCTGTGAGCATCATGACCACCCACGGTTGTCCCCTCATATGTCACCTCCTTGGTCCGGCTCTTAACCATTGACTCCAGCTTGGGGTGGTCTTTCCCCACCTTTAATTCCCACTTGCAGTGTGCTTCAGTGTCAGGAAGCAGCTAACCTAGCTAATTAGAGCTACGTGTTAAGTAAGAGTCAATGGTCTCTGAGCAAGGGCCCAAAAGGCTCTTCTGTGTGAAAAGAGAAACTTCGTAATGTGCATTCCAGCTGCTCGGGGATCTTTCTGTCTTACCTCCTCCCATCTTGTTCCAAATAAACGCTGCTGCTTTATACCTGCATTCCACAGAGATAAGGTTAAGTAACTGCCTTTAGATGAGCACAGCCCAAGGGTTGCTTCAGTTTATTTTAGTAGCACATAAGAGAAGGCAGAGGGGCAACACAAAGGTGACATGCACTCGGCCGGCAAAATCTCCTGCAGGAAATTATTGACACCAGCCTGCTGCTTCAGGCCCCTGCTGGGCTGCTTCTCCTCCTCTCCTATCTCTCAGGGGACAGCCATCCCGCTGTGGCTTGCCAGCTCTGGAAGACAAAGAGGGCAAAGCTCTGGCTTCCTGCGTGCCTGCCTCCAACACATCCCCCCATGAAGCCGCCGACACACAGGGCCCTGCCGGGCTTGGGGGGTGGGAGAAAGGGCCCAGCAATCCTCTTTTCTCTAGAAATGGGATTGGAAATGGGGTAATCGTCTAAATGGGCAGTCCTGATGCGTCGATAAAGATAACTCCCATTTTTATTACAGTGATAAGGCTGCCGGAGCAAGCGTAATCCCTCTCCTGGGCTCTGGGAGATTGCCAGGCTGCCAGCCGCCACCCCGCCCTCCGCCACGGCCGCATTAGTCTGATGGGAAGAGGCACTGAGCTCTATACGGACTGCATTTCATAATGGCATTTGAAAGCATGGGTCCTGAGGTCACGCCAGGGTCCAGGACACTGCTGACTGAGCTCCCTGTCCCCTTGACACTGACTACCCTCTGGCTCCCTCGAACACGGATGGGGCATACGTGGTCCAAATGCAGGGCTGCCGCCTTGGGTCGTGTACAGTGAAAAAGGTGCCAGGAAGGACTTCAATTCGAAATGGCTCATGGTATAAAAAACCCCTGGGTTCTAGCTCCAGCCAACGCACTAAATCTTGTCGTTCCCTCAGCCGCCATCATGTGATCGCGAAGGTCCTTCCCTGCTGCCCCGTATGACAGACCCACGGGTTCGTGACCCGGCCGGCCAGCCAGGAACTCCACCCTGACAGAGGAATCCCTTCATGTTTCAAAGGCTGTTTTACCTTTTATGCCTCCCTACTGAATTACAAACTTCCATTTATGAATGGACACCTTATGGGAGAGGATGACCTACAGCAGCTGGCAGTGGGGCCCTGAGGAACAGGACAGGCAGGGGACGAGTGGCCCTGTGCACCAGAAAGAGGCTAGGGGTTCAGGAGGAACAGCAGAAAGCCACCCAGAGCCCACCATCTGGGACCCAGCATGTAGGCAAAGTTCCGCCTGAGGACAGCTGAGGTCCAGGCAGGCGAACGACAGACTAGGGTGGCTGGTTCTGCTGGCGGCACTCAGGGACCTGCAAAGCGAATCAGGACCCTGCATACCCCTTTGGCTCCTATGTGGAGGCTTAACCTTTCCCGTTCCCTCATCTATTCAAGCGCTGATCAGCCAGGAAGGCTTGAGGTGCAGCAAAATAAAACTGGACTTAGATTCAGAAGCTGGGTCCCAGCTGCAGGGTCAGCATTACCCAGTACAGGACACCAGATGAGGCACTGGCACCATTCTGAGCCAGCAAAAGAAGGTGAGTGCCTACCTTGCACCCTTTGTGGGCGGGGTTGCCACCCTGCACGCCTCCAGGGGTGCCATTCCCACGGGAGTCTACATGCGTGGTACCAGCCAGAACTGGGCGACACACAGCTGGCACAGCCAGATTGGACCCTGCTTGTAATTAATAACAGCAAATGACGTAAGATACATTAGCCGTGAACCCTACCAGCCCAACGGTGTTACTACATTGGTCACATTCTAGAAAGGGATGCTAGATCCATAAAAGACATCCCCCAAAAGCTAAAATTTTGTGGCACCAAGTTTTGCTTTCTATCCAATTCAATCATGGTGGAACAGTGGAACAATGCATTTTATCATCCTGGCACTGTCACGGTGGTTAGGGTGACAGAAACCATAGGACAGAATAAGATAAATAAAAGCTGTGGTCCCAGGCCCAGGATAAGGCAAACACCCTTTATTACGTGTCTCCCTGGTCCCAAAATCACTCTTCCCTGTTCACCTTCTCCTTCTCAAAATACCCTTTGTTATAAGACAGGAGGGTGCCATGACAGACTTCCCAGATCAGGACAGAAAGACAGGGACCAGGAGTGCCCGGCCTAAAAGGACTTTCCCGGGATTTCTCACCGACCCACACACAAACTCACTTGTCAGCTCAGGGCAGCAGGTCCCGAGTGGGCCCTTGCCTCTCAGCCTTCCAGGGGGCACTTGTGCCTGGGAGCGGGGAAAGCCCCCCAGGTTCCTGACTCTGCCACACGCCTACTGCCCCGCCGATTCCAAACCCCTTCTCACTCTTCCTGTACATCGACGACCTTCAGGTCAGGCCAGTTAGAAACGTAAAAATTGTGTAAAGCCCCTTCACCCACTGCTCCTTTCCCCTGGCGCATGGGGTGGGGGTGGAAATGAAAACAGGAAATACTAACAGCTTCTGTCCCTGCCTCTCTAGTTCTCCTTTCGCCTTCATCAGCTGCCTCGCTGGGAGTCTCCGGTTCCCGGACCCTCTGCCCGCCACACTGCACTCCTCTTGGAGCTACCGCTCTAACACACAGCTCTTGGCCCGTTGCATCCTTGCATCATGGGCTGCATGGCGCTCCTGTGCCCAGATGACAGTATCTCAGCCACAAGCTTGCTCCCAACCTCACCTCTGGCTACCTCCTCCCGTGTAGCCTTCACTGGTACCCCTCAGGGTGGCCCTCTCTGCTCCTGAGTCACACCTCCAGGCGCCCAGTGCACGATCAGATGAGGGTGTGAGGTGTGTCAGGCAGTGCTGGGCCCTTGAAGTGTAGCAGAGAGCAAACGCAGCCAAGCATCCTGGAGCTTACAACCTTTCGGGAAAACAGACATCAGATGACTACGAAAATGAATGTATGCTTACAAACTGTGAGACTGGATCAGAAAATGTGCTGAGGTGTCCAAGGAGGAAGTGCTAAGTAGTCTTGGGAATCAGAGACATGTTCCCTGAAGAAGGGATCGTTGCACTGATATGTGAATAATGAGAAGCACGAGTTAGGCCAATGAGGTAGAGTGGCAGCGGCAACGGGAAAAAGGACCCCGGGCAGAGGGCGCTGCCTGGGGCTGGGCCTGGGAGGAGCAGGAGGACCGGTCAGTGCATCTGGGGGTGCTGGTCTGCAATGGAGCTGGGGAGTCACCAGGGTCAGATTATGAGGGGCCTTAGAGGCTCTGCTGAGGATATGGCTCTCCATCCTAAGAGAAATGAAAAAGTAGTAAGAGGTTTTAAGCAGGGGAGGAGGGCAGTTTGGGGAGCATGGGCCGCGACCAGATTTGCATTTTAAAATGCTTGCTCCGGCTGCTGGGGGAGAAGGGCTTGGGGACCCAGAGAGGGGGTGGAGGCCCGGCGAGGAAGAAGTCGCACTCATCGCCCTCGGACTGGGGAGCTGGGAATGGACAGTGAATCTAGCAAACTGACTTCCCAAACCACAGCCTACCAAGCAGACGGGTGGGTGGTGCCCTGTGGAAAGACGGAACACGGAAAGGTGACCAGACTCCAGTGAGAGGGTCCTGAGGTCAGTTTGGTACGTAATGGGTAGAGGGAGCCTTGGGGACCTCTGGAGGAGAGACAGTGATAGAAGGGGCAGGGAGGGAGACACGCATTTAGAGAGCCATCTGCACCGAGACGGCAACGGAAGACGTGGGCGTGATGAGACTGCGCTACACCACCACTGGTGGCCACCTCCTCTCTCGGCCGCTCTACCTGTGCACGCCCCCACGCGGAAGCGCGGGTCTCTGCTGCCTCCCAGAACCCCTTAGGACTCTGTGCCTGCCCTGGCTGCTCTAGGGCCTCTTGTGTCATTTTACGGTCACTCCTTTACATGTTTTCCCCAGTCGTGATCCAAGAGCACACTGGGGACAGAGACACGTGGCTCTCCTCCTGATGTCCTCGACACGGCCAGCAGAGCCTGGCTCTTGAGGGAGCCGTAAGATACAGGCCCCCTTTTCTGGCCCACCTCAAAGCCCAGGGCGATGGGGCTCTGAAAGCAGGCGAGAACGCAGACCCGGACCCAAGAGCCTCATCTAAAATCTGGTCTCAGAGAAAATGGTCCCATTCCTTACCTCTGCTTCCCAGAAACCAAGACAGGTACTGAAAATTTTACAAAAGAGAATGGTATGGATGTTTTCCCACTGTTACTGTAGATAAGTGAGCAATCAGTGTGTATTGGGAACGTATTTCTCTTTTGTTAAAGCCTGCTAAGGCGCTGACAGGGAAAGAGCCAAGTAAGCTCTGTCCTCAGCACAAATTCTTACTCAGAACCCAGTGCTCTGATTAAAATTCAAAGCCAAGTTGTGCATTATTCCGCATGAGATGGCTCTAAGAAAATAACAGCCTGAGTCCTCAAGGTTGTTAGAATCTCAAGAAATACGGGACCAACACAGATAAAAAGTTCACTTGGTCAATACAGGCAGAGCTGCCCTGCCCGGCCCAGTGCCTTCATCAGTTAGGAAAAAGTGCCCTTCCTCTGAGCAGACACAGCCCCTCCCTGGCTCACATGACTTGGCTGGCTTTAACCACACCCCCCTGCCCTGGCCAGACACCCCTGTGCGGTGCACACCCTGTACATGCGTGTGTGATAGGTTTTGTTCAGAGGGAGGGATCAAAATAGAATGGGCAAGCCAGAGCATAGGTAGAAATGACTGGGTAAGGAAAGAAGAAACACCTGCAAGGAAGGTCCACACGCGTGCTGGTGACAAATCGGGTTTGACACCTGAGAGGTAAGAAAGTGAGATCGGAAAGTTTGGTTGGAGAACGATTAGGGAAGGCCCCAAGCGCCGGGCTGAGGAGTACGTGGACCCTGCAGGAGCTGAGCGTTGGCCAGGCACATACCCTCCGTGATGACTGATTCCATCTGTCAGCCTGAATGGGCCTCAAGGCACCCAGATTAAACCCTTTCTGAGTCTGTACGTGATGTCTTCGGATGAGATTAGCATACAAATCTGTGAATTCAGCAGAGTAAATTGCACTCCCAATTCAGGTAGGCATCATCCACTACGCTGAGCACCTGAAGAGAACAAAAGGTGGAGAAAAGAGGCATGTGCTCCTTTTTCCCTGCTTCTCCACATTAGCTCATCTTATTGTCTCCTGCCCTTGGCCTGGGATTTGCATTTGCAACCCCCCTGGTTCTCGGGCCTTCTGACTCAGACTGAATTACACCTCTGGATCTGTAGGTAGGTAGGTAGGTAGGTAGGTCGGTCAGTCCCATCCATTGTTTCTCTGGAGAATCCTATTATGCCCTTTCCCCCCCAAAGCAACCAGCATTAGGGTTCCCCAAAGTGCCCACTGGCATCCTGAAGGTCCTCGAAGGATACACTTACTGGACAAGAAAACAACTATACATCTGCATCGACATGAATCCTCAAATATTAAGATCTAATCCCTTGCATTTGTAGCCTACCTAAAAAGTATATTTGATTTGTGCAATAGCCTCACTTGATTAATAGAATGAGAACACAGAACAGTTCAGGGCCTTGGCAAAGGGCCAAAGGAAAATCCACAGTGGCAGCGTGGGGACTGGGACCCAGGTCTGTCATCCAGAATCTGTGTTTGGGCCACAGAGCCTGCGTGTGCTGCCTCGGCGGGGACCCTCCTTCTCCAGCCACCGCACTGACTGCTTGAGTCTGCCAGCCCTGGGTCCTTTCCAAGAGAAGATGGAGCTTCCAAACAGGCAGTAATGGCATTGATTGTGCCAAGCCGGAGGCAGGGGATTCTGGATCATTTCCTTAAAACACTTGCTCAGCAGCACCCGAGTCCTCACCCCCGCCGCCCCTCATCCCAAGAAAAAAATGTGTGCTAGGTACTTCATTAACATGAAGGGAAAAATAATTCCCTGTGGATTTCTGCAGTCTCATCTTCCTAGCTTGTCAAATGCCAGCAGCAAGCCAGTCCAGCTGCATCGTTAGCTTGGTTCTATCTTATTTTGTAGTGTTTTGCAGATTGCAGCAGCCCTCCCCCCCGCCCAACTGGGCAAAAACATATCACCTTTGAGCTTCCTGGTGTTTCATTGAAAAGATTTCCCTGTTCAACTTGGACTTCATAATACAGTATTGTCTTCTGCTATCATAAGCCATATTTATTTCTCCAAGAAGTAACATAAGAAGTTATTTTTGTCACCATACTACAAGATATGTGATCAAAATGTAATTAAAGAAAACTAAATGGAAGACTTTCCAATATGTCGTGCAAAGCATAAAAAGCATGCTGTTCGAAAGCTAATTTTCAGCTATCACATGTACATTTTCTCCCCTCCTTTTTTTTTCAGCGCCACCCTTTTGTTACTAAGGAAGTTGGAACGAAAGGAGATTTTGTCTCCTTTTCTCAAAGCCCCATCTCTCACTGCCCAGCTTCTCCACACCTGAATCCACACATCTCCCGCATCATGACAACTGCCTCCATGGTAACCGCTCATGACATCATAAACACAATGTGAGAGCAGAAGAAACAGGAGCCACTCAAGACCCTGTTGGATGCAAATGTCCTTTATGACCTAAGGCAGGGGTCCCCAGATCCCTGGGCTGCAGACCAGTACTGGGCTGAGGCCTGACAGGAACCGGGCTGCAAGCGAAGCTCACCCGAGCTCCACCATCCAACCCCCTCCCCCACCGCTCAACCCCTGTTTCCACGAAACCTGGTGCCAGAAAGGTTGGGAACCCCTGATCTAAGAGACTCACAGAAACAAAGGGAATTTTGTCTTGTGATTTTAGCAGGAAAGTCATTTTGAAATCTACTCTTATATTTCAATATTTATTGGATTTCAAAACTTCCTGCTGCCCAGGAGCCTATGAATACGGACAAAGAGCCATGACACCGCTGAAATGGCACCGCAGCACCTGGACCTCAAAGCCAATCAGTGGGAACAGTGGCCCGCAGCCGAAAGACATAAATTCTTAACCCCAGTGAGATCTCACAGGTATTTGACTGTCAGAAGAGGGGCTCTTGGAATGGCTCCACAGTTCGATAAAGAACAATATGTTCCTGAAAAGTCTTTTTCTCCTTCTACCTTTTCTCACCCAAAATAAATGCCCAAAGCCTCAAGCCAAAGTTAACAGCTATTAATAACTTTGTGGACAGCAGCCAAAAGAAGAGTGGACACACCACGAGCGTGTGACATGTATAGCACACATTCACAGAGAAGAAAGGAGGTGCTTTGTAGTAAGACCGTGGGGGGATGTAAGCTGAGTGTTAACATCCCCTTCACGGGCACTCTTCTCGGCAAACAGCCCCAACCTAAAATCTGATTCCAGATACTATTAGATAAATCAGGGCTCTCCAAACATGGATTGCAAGTTGGGAACATCAAAGTGCCTTACAGGAATACCTTGCGTTACTGTGCTCTGCTTTATTCAATTTGCATTGAAGGTTTGTGAGAGCCCTGCGTCCAGCAAGTCTAAAGGTATCATTTCTCCGATGGCATTTGCTCACTTCGGGTCTCTATGTGTCACGTTTTAGTAATTCTCGCAATGTTTCCAACTTTTTCATTACTACTATATTTGTTATGGTGGTCTGTGATCCGTAATCTTTGATGTTACTGTTGTAATTATTTGGGGGCCCCATGAACCACACCTATATTAGATGGCAAACTTAATCAATCAACATTGTTTGTGTCCTGATTGCTCCAATGACCAACCATTCTCTGGTTTCTCTTCCCCTCCTTGGGTATCCCTATTCCCTGACACAAAACAGTATTGAACTTAAGCCAATTAACAGCCCTACTACAGTGGCCTCTAAGTGTTCAAGTGAAAGGTCACACGTCTGTCACTTAAATAATTTAAAAGCGAGAAATGATTAAGCTTAGTGAGGAAGGCTTGTTGAAAGCCAAGATAAGCCAAAAGCTAGACCTCTTGCACCAGTTAGCCAATTTGTGCATGCAAAAGAAAAGTTCTTGAAGGAAATTAAAAGTGCTACTCCAGTGAACACACAAATGAGAAGAAAGTGAAACAGCCTTATTGCTGATATGGAGAAAGTTTTTGTGGTCTGGATAGAAGATTAAAACAGCCACAATATTCCCTTAAACCAAAGCCTAATGCACAGCACGGTCCTAACTCTCTTCAATTCTATAAACATTGAGGGAGGTGAGAAAACTGCAGAAGAAAAGTTTGAAGCCAGCTGAGGTTGGTTCGTAAGGCTTAAGGAGAAAAGCCTTCTCCATATCATAAAAGTGCAAGGTGAAGCAACAAATACTTAGGGAGAAGCTGCAGCAAGTCATCCAGAGCTACCTGAGATAATTAATGAGGTGGCTATACTCAACAATAGCTTTTAATGTAGAATAAACAGCCTTACATCAGAATAAGACACCATCTAGGACTTGGATAGCCAGAGAGAAGTCAATGCCCGGCTCCAAAGCTTCAAAGGACAGGCTGACTCTCTTGCTGGTGGCTAATGCAGCTGATGAGTTCAAGTTGGAGCCAATGCTCAATCAACTATTGCAAAAATCCTAGAGCCCTCAGGAATTATGCTAAATGTACTCTGCCTGTGCTCTGTAAATGAAACAACAAAGCTTGGATGACAGCACATATATCTGCAACATGGTTTACTCGATATTTTAATCCCACTGTTGACTCTTACTGCTCAGAACAAAAGATTCCTTTCAAAATATTACTGCTCAGTGACAATGCACTGGCCACCAACAGCTCTGGTGGAGACGGGTACAAGATTAATGTTGTTTTCACAGCTACTAACATAGCATCCATTCTGTGGCCCAAGGATCAAGGAGTAATTTCAACTTTCAAGTCTTATTATTTAAAAACTAAATTTCATAAGTCTATAGCTGCCACACATTGTGATTCCTCTGATACAACTGGGCAAAGTAATTGAAAATCTTCTAGAAGGGATTTACCACCCTAGATGCCATTAAGAACATTTGTGATTCATGGGAAGAAGTCAAAGTATCAATGTTAATGGGAAGTTGAAAGAAGTTGATTCCGACCTTCACAGATGCCTCTAAAGAGTTCAGGACTTAGTGGGGGAAGAAACTGCAGATGTGGTGGAAACTGGAGAACTAGAATTAGAAATTGAGCCCGGAGATGTGACTAAATTGCTGCAATCTCATGATAAAACTTGAGTGGATAAGGAGTAGCTTCTTATGGATGAGCAAAGAAAGTGGTTTCTTGAGACGGAATCTACTCCCAGCAAAGATGCTGCAAAGATTGTTGAAGTGACAACAAAGGATTTAGACCATGACATGAACTTAGTTGATAAAGCAGCACGGTAGGGTTGGAGGGACTTGACTCCAACTTTGAAAGACATTCCGCTGTGGGTTAAATGCTATTAAACAACATTACGTGCTACGAAGACCTCATTTGTGAAAGGAAGAGTCCATCGATGTGGCAAACGTCATTGCTGTCGTATTTTAAGAAACTACCACAGCCACCCAACCTTTGGCAAACACCACCCTCATCAGTTATCAGCCACCAACACGGAGGCAAGACCCTCCCCCAACAAAAAGATTACAGCTTGCTGAAGGTTCCGATGATGGTTAGCATTTTTTTTAGCAATAAAGTATATTTAAATTAAAGTATGTAAATTTTTCAGGCATAATGCTTTTCTATGTGTAATGAGCTATAGTGTAGAGTAAACGTAACTTTTATATGCACCAGGAAATAGTAAAAGTGTTCACCTGGCTCACTTTCCCAAGGTATTTATTCGCTTTACTGTTGTGATCTGGAGACAAACCTGCAATATCTCAGAGGTGTGCCTGTGTTTGTGAGAACCACTGCGACTTCCCCACCACCTCTTCCCTCGCGAGATGCTGTTATAAAATTCAGACTGCTTTCATCTCTGTGATTGAAGAAAAAAGAAAGAAAGAAATGAAACGTGCCCCTTGAAGAGGAACTGAACTCACAATCTCCGAGTGCAAAAGCAAACATTACCCAATGAGCTCCTCAGTTTAATTACCGACCTGAGAATTTCGATTTACATGTCTTTAATTAGCCACAGAAACACTCACCTATTATTCCCTAAATACGAAATTTAAAAAGCAAACAGAAAATGGGGGGAAGGCTTATTTAAGGGACTCCAAGGATTAATCTTTGCATTCCTCTCATTTTCCTCCCCAAATTTGGGGATAAAAATTTGTCGCAAAGTGTTTCTGTGAACAAAAACGAATTCTGACCGTTATTTTGGCAAACAGAATTTCAGAAACACGGGGCTCTAACACAGAGCTCTACAGAATTTTGCATGAACAAAGTAACACAACTGCGTTTCCTCCTGAAAGGTAGGATGTGCTTGCTGACGGAGTGGATGAATAGGTGAGTGAGTGAAAGCTTTAGGGCTCCTTTGCTCATCACACCTTTTGACATCCTTAAACTTTTTCTTGCATTTTTAAAGTTGGGTGTGTTTTTTTGTTTTTTGTTTTTTTTGCTTATCTATCTTGTGTTGTCAGTTTGAGCTAACAAAAAAAGGAGAGTAAAATTAATTTTAATTGACTTTAATTTCAAAAATGTGTCACTCCAGATTTCCAACAAGTAGAATTCTATAAATGACTAAGCATTGCCAAAGCTTCAGGGAGCCTACAAATGGTCGTAACTGACTTGTGAGCTCACAGTGACACCCAGGGAGAAAGCACTTTGGATTGTAAAAGGGTAAACTTTTGATTAAGGCTGGGGTCCCTTATTCAACCCCACTAACAAGACAACAATTGTCCAAGCAGTTCCGACTGAGTCCCTGCAATGGGAAGGGAATTCTGCTAAATGCTTTAAGGGAGAAAAAGACGTCAGTATGTGGTTCTTAAGGAGCTCATTAAGGGAGACAGAACACTATGGACATGTGGGGCCTATGTGTTACCATCAACATGGCTTCGAAAATTCTAAGAAGCAGGAGATCTCTTCTAATAGGGAGACTATTGTGGCTTCAGAAACATATAACAGTTAGTCTGAGAGGACTCAGCAAGAATTAATGGAGAGGCATAATATGTGCGATGGCCCAGAGCCAGAAATCTGGGATATAGTTGGAATAACGGGCAGAGGGCTAGCTTGGTCGAGTGTCTGTTGTGGTCGGGGTGCAGATCAAAACCAGGGGCCCGAGACGGGATATACTGAGCAACCTATCATTCCAGGATCTGAGTGGGAGTCAGAGGAGGCAGGAAAGTGATGGTGAGGACCCGTCCTGAGAGCTCTAAAGTTTCAGATAGACACAATCGTTGTGAGTTTTTCTGGCAGTAACCAAGAGAGGGAGAAGAAACATTGTCAACAATGTAAGCTGGGCTTTAAGGACCAGTTCAACTGTGTCCTGTTGGCCTGGAAAGAGTTTTTTGGGGTCTCCAGAGGTGCAAAAGCTTTTACCCAGGAGCATCTTAAAGGCATCATTTTGCTTCTGACACTATTAGAATGCATTGGCTGCTGCTTCTGGAATGATCACAACCCAAAGACAACTTGTTAGAAACCACTTGCCAGCCAACTCCAAAGTCTTCAGGTCTTCAGCAAAGTTGGGGACACTTAGCAGGTCTTCTGTCCTCAAAGTAATGAATGTGAGAGTTTTGGGCTAGCAGTCAAGAGAGCGGGTGCTGGCTGATCCCGGCCTGTATGTTAACTCCCTGTGGACTTCAGGTGAGCTTCTCCCTCTCTCGAGGCCCAACTTCCTTCGTAAAATGAGGAGACTGGACAGAATACTTGCTTCTATGTCTTGCGTTCTGTGAGCTGGGATCAAGTGACTATCTCAAATTCATGCAGCCACATAGAAGTGAGAGCAAGGACCAGGCCCTGTGTCTCCTGATCCATTGACCCAGTGCTCTTTCCACACTGCTGGCCACACAAGCAGAAGACTGCCTGGTGACCACTAACACCCCTTGAGTGGCTCTTCCACACCAGGGCACCTATACTAGGTCTAGTTAGTTCTCGTATCAATCATTTGTGTTACATGACTTTCTCAAATCCCTTTAAGGATAGAAATCAAACACATAAAGGTCAAGCCATTTGCCCCTAATCACAAAATTAGTAACTGCAAAGGAGGCGAGGTCAGAGAGTCTAACTCCAGAGCACATTATCTCCATCTTCACTCTGCACACTACGCAGCAGAATAAGAAGCAGCAGAGCGACACATAAGGGACACGGAGTCTTAAAATAGAAACCATGGCAGTCTTCCAGTGGTGAATTCACATTGCAAGTATGAGAGCTTTCGGAAGAAATATTTTGGTCGGAGTTGCTTGCCTGCATACCCCCCCTTTCCCTCCCCACCGATGGCCACATGCATGGTCCCCGGCAGTTAATTTACAACCCGGTGGTCTTAACTGTGGTCGGAATGGGGGACGGTAAAGACCATATAGCAAATCAGGAGACAGTGGCCTCCTGGCTGACTCCCCCAGCTCATAATACAAGGAAAACCAAAACCACCACGGATTTATTTTACTATGAAATAAAACCCAAGAGAAATCATCCTCTTGAAATCTTCAGGGCACACAGGCACACAGGCAGGCTTCTGCAGGAGAACACGTCTCAGATTCATTGCTAGGCTACACCAGACATTATCTCAAATAAAATAAAGGGAAGTGGGACTTAAAAGCCCTGACTCTATACTCTATGACCTATGACATCTAAGATCTCTATTCTAGGAGGCTTATGAGTTATTTTTGAGCATAGTTCCCTGTTACTATAATAAAAAATATGTTAATATGGTTGCCAGAACTCTGGAATGAAGCCTAGTAACCTTAGTTCTAGTCCGGCACTTTTCACCAACTAGTCACTTGACCTTGGATGGTCATTTGACTTTCCCAAGCCCTGATTTCTCATCTGTAGTGGGAGAGCTGATCTTCTCAGAGTTCTATAGCTCTGTGAGCCAGTCAAGGACCAAGAGCCCTTGAATCATTGTGTTCTACTAGCTGGATCCACGGAAAAAAATTGTGAGCCGTGGGGATTAAATCCGAATCAGAAACAAGAGGCAGTGGGTGCTCTTCTGAAAGAGGAACTGAGCTCGGATAAAAATGTGTGCCTCTGTCTGGTTCTGGAAGTGTGGCTCAGCACCGACCTACTGTCAAGCCTTGGAGGCTCCTCAATCTGTCCACACAGTGGGGAGAGTGACGGCTCCGTCCCCAGGGGGATGCGTGCATGAAGCAAAGCACTGCAATCCTTGGTGACCTCCCTGGAGGGAAGGTTTGCCTCCTCCTCACGAAGAGCTTCAGCAGTACAGATAGTAGAGTAGATGAGGTAATGCGCTGGGTAGGCGTGGCTGAAAGTCAGACAGGAGACCACTGAACCTTTCTGAGGTGGGCACAAGAGCCCCCTCACCACACTTCATGATTCTGCCTGGTCAGACTCTGGGTCTGCCCATAGTTCTGCCAGGAAAAAAAAAAAAAAACACCTCTGCTGCATTCTTGATGGCCACACACCTGCATGATCTCTGTTTCTCTCTGCCCTTTCAAAGCTGGATTGTATTGGCCAAAGTTTGTTGTCTGAACCCCTAAGATCTTTCTAATGCTATCCTGTGGAAGCAGGCTCCTTTATTCAGAATTCAGTGTTATTTTCAATGCATACAGTTATACTTAGATACTTTAACAAGAACTTCACATTTCCAGCTGTCCGAGAGTAGAAGGCACTGCTCCTGTTCATTCATGCACTTTCCCTGGGCATATAAAAACAGAGGACGGAGGATCAGCATTCGGTGCATTGCAGCAGGGTTCCTGCATGTGATAAGAGGGGAACCATACGCCAGTTTCTGCCACTAAAATGTAAACCCAGTGAGGGCAGCAATATTATAGTCACTGCGCAGACGCAGCAACCAGAACAGCTTCCAGCAGGAAGTGGGTGCTCAGTACGTGGAATGAATGGATGGGCCGAGTGAATGGATCCTGACTCTAAAATCCTAAGATCCTCTGATTCTTCGGGCTGTATCAATTGTACTCTCACCCTATCGCTGATTCTCAGTGTTCATCATCTCCTAAAATCTTTTGCTCTTATCCCATCCCCACAGGTATCTGGTATCCGGGGCCTGCTCGCTGGTAGACTGGCTGCTTTATTTCTTGATAAAATGTATTGTAGAAGAAAAATAACAGCTGTCACATGTAAATGATTGAGCACATTAACCACTATGAAAGGCACTTCAACTGTATCATCTCTTTTCATCCACAAAACAACCCAAGGAAGTCATATTACTACTCCCATTCAACAGGTAAGGAAAATGAGGCAGAAAGAGCATATGTTTAGACCACCTGGTAGGTGGTGGGCTTAGCTTTGAACTCAGGCAGTGTGGCTCCAGAGGTAATGCCCTTAAACCCAGACTTGCTGTGGAAGCTTCAGCCCTGCTAGTAACCGGAACGTTCGCTACAGATCTCTCAACCAGAGGAAATGATGCTCCAGGTCAGGTGGCCTTCAGAACCATCTGGGGCGCTTCATGCTCCATCAGGTTCTCCAAGGCCCTACTGGCTTCCTCAGATGCTCATTTCCATCTGAGCCATTGAAGGATGCTCTTCACACAGGAGAATCGCAATAGACCGCAGAAAGTCTATTCAGGACCAGGTACCAAACTCTGTACCAGTTTAGACTGACAGACAGAGAGAACTCAGTCGAATTCGATATTTGCATGAGCCTTTCGGCATCCCTGTACGCCCAACACTTACTGTTCATGGCCTGTCATGGACATTCGACAACTATTTGTTGAATTACTAAGTAATTTATTAATAAACTAATGAATGAGTAACCTCATAAACAATTCAGGGTAAAACCCTCTTTTCCGTCAGACAGGATGTCGTCATTCTTTTGAGACACACCCTCTCCAGTGTCTGCCGTGTTCCTAGCACTGTACTGAGCTTGGCGGGAGGCTGCCAATAGAGACCCTGCAACAGGAGCTGCAGTTGAAGTGTGAGACAAGGTTAGAAAGCTGGAAACGACTAGGCAGCGATGTATTCTAACTTTACCAGAGCATCGACACTATCCTGTGTCACAGGATAATCACATGTGTGCTTCTAGATTTTTTTCCGTTCATTTAAAATCATTTGAGTTAGGCACAGTTGTCGAGGCCAGTTCAGAGATGGGGAAACGAAGCACAGAAAGGTTGAGTCATGGGCCCATAATTACACGAGTGCTGAGCGCTGCACCAGGACCCGAAGTTAGTGTGACTCCAGGAGCCATTTCCTCCGCCGCGCTCTCCACGCTGCACGGTGTGATAAGAGTGACAAAGCAGGGGGGAGAAGAAATAGGGATGTTGCAGGTTGATATACAAATATATTGCCTATGTGCCCGTGGTTTTTGTTTCATTTCTGTGTGTGTTTTATCAGAAATGAGATCACGCACTAAGTACTGCTTTGTGAATTGCTTTTTCACACAACCTATGTCTGGAAAATATTTCTGTGCAATAGCCTCATATATCAATCTCTTCTGTTTAGAGTAGCAGTGTATTCTGTGACATGGGTATTTATTTAACTTTCTTCCTACTGATGGAAAATCAAGGTTATTTCCAGTTTTTCAATTACGATGCTTTAGTTAACATTTGCGGCTACATGCACACACATATGGGCATTTCTACAATACGGATTTCTGGTAGTGAAAGTATTTGGTCAAGGTAAATCTATATGTCTGCAATGGGTTATTGATGGGATTTTTGCCCCCTTGGCCAAGGGCACAGTTCAGGCCAATGTGATGTGGACCCTAGAGACAGGCAGTGGAAATGCGTATCTGCATAGCTCATATTCATACATAAGTACTCCACACTTTACCAGGAGCCTTCACATACATTCTCTCATTTATCTTTAGAATAAATTATAGAGAATGCTGTCCTCATTCACATGTAAAGAAACTGAGACCTAGCAAAATCAAGACACTTATCCGGGGTCATCTCATGAATTAAAAGCAGAGCTAGAACTAGAAAAAAATCTCATTTGTAATTAGGGCCTTGTCCTTTAAAACCACTTGTGGTATAATAAATTACACAAGTACATAATAAAATGTTTGGCTTGTGCTCAGCTGTTGACAAATTCATGTATACAAGTTTTTAAAAGTGAACAACGTAAGCATAGTTAGACGTTGCAAGTATGGAGGACAGAACGTGTAAATGACGACGGGAGGTGTTTTCTAGCTCAGAAATACTATCATCTTATGATACTAAGGAAACAAAAAGTAAAATGAAAAGAAGAGCTCTTTGCTGATAAAATGAGAACAAAAATAAAAATAGTCCAGAGAGGGGAGAGGGAATAGGAGAGGCCTACAGACATTGGTCCCAGGAGCCCCCTCAAACACTTGTAAAAAAGAAGCCCTCGGAACACACTCACTGTGTGTGGAAGCCAGAGTCACTCAGGCTCAACCTTCCCGCCTAAGAATAGCATTCAGTCTAGGAGTTTCTCCTTTCAACTGAAAGGTAGAAGTGACAATTACTTGATCAGCAGAGAATTCCAAGTTGAATTCTTCTCAAAGATAATTTACTCCAAGTAAAACATTTTACTGTTAAATATTATCTATTATTGAACAATAGGTATCATTAGGTAAGAGAATTTTGAGGAGAAATGAGTAAGCTTCTCTGCAGAAATGAATACAGAAATCTGTTCTTGATCGTCTTGATCAGAGTAATGACAGAGGGAGTAGGAAACCTATAATGATGTTTTGATAAACTTACTCAGTCAGAAGCCCTAACATTTATGTGTACGTTTCATCTAAGGATTCTTCAAGGACCTAAGATATCCCAGCAGCTGGAAAAGACAGACTGCCCCTGCCTCGGCTTCTTTCCCTTGGCCAGCACATAATTTATATAGAAACCTTTCCTCTCCTCCAGTTGGGACTGTACAAATTGCAGATGAGCTAAATTAGGACGGGAGCAAAGACAAGGCCTCAGGTTGCATAGTGTCTCAGAAGATGGTCATCTATCAGTTCCAACAAGAACTTTCGAAAACATGTAAGCTTTCACTACCAGTCCTTGGTTAGGAGGAAATAAAAAAGAGGAAATGTGTCCCTTCCAGACATGTATTTTCTGAAAACCATGTGGTTCTTAAGCAGAAGGTCTTGGACTACGAAAAATAGTTGGCAAGAGACTGGGCCCTATTGTGGCATGTCACTGAGAGTTTGGGCTAGAATTTACAATCTTGGCTTTAAGCAGGACACTCAGTGTCCTGGCCACCCTGTATAAAAGGTTGGCTGTGAACTTTGCCAAGGACTTGTTCACATTTCAGCTGACCAAAATTTTTAATAATCATCTGAATTCCAAGCCACCTATTCTGAGGTCTTCTGCAGCAACCCACAGAAAACAAAGGCCCTCATGTTCATTTCGATGCCTCCTCTGACTGGCTCCAGCAAAGAACCTCCTCTCTCTAGAGATCCTTGATAAATATGTAGCTCAGAAGGAGAGCAAATGAGGGGTTCAACGTGTGACAGGAAGGATAGAAACTATGACACCTTCGTAGGACTCTCAGCAGATGCTCACCGCACGGAGAGGGCTTGAAGGAACCAGGAGGTGGTTGTTGCTGTGGCAACCATGCATGCCTAAATGAACAACCAAATTAATAGTCCTAACAGGCTTCAGTGGCGTCAACAGGATGACAACACTTCCCTTTACTGGGGAACATGGATACTCAGAAGTGATCCTATTTAAATACGGTTCTCATGTAAAGAAAAACAGCGGCCAATAAGAGAAAACAAACAGAATAACCATCATATACTTGCCACGTAAACTTGTCCAAGCCGAGGGCAAGCACCATGTTATTTTGCCTCCCTGCTGAAGCTGAGAGGCACCTTTCAAACTCCCAGGCCTTCTTGTGACATTCTATTTAATTTTATCATGCCACTGCTGGCCTCCTACTGAGCTGTTGTTGTTGGCAGATAAGGCCAGGGGGGAGCTGATGAGGAGCAGAATGCAATACAGAAAGGAAAACGGTGAAATTAGCGATAGCGAATAATCAAACTCTGCTTGACCTTGAGGAAGACACAATATGTGTTAATTAAGTAAATTAATATGTTGGTTGCTGCCTGGGCTATTCTAGACAGCAGGAAGTAAGTTTACACCAGGCAAGAACTTTTTTTCTGGATTAAGGTTAGTTGAGCCACGGCTCTGAATAACAGATGAATTTTATCCTTGGGTGGAGATAGGGAATGAGGGGGAAAGGCCTTCTTAGGATATTATTAAAAATCCACTGGGCTAAGCAACTTTGTGATCATGAGAAATTCCTCAAGCAACTGCCCAGGACTGCTCTCTTCATTGAACTGTACAGTGAAAATGTTCCTGCGATATAATGGCCTTCCTGATAAGCAAAATATTCTGATCCAATTCTAGGCAGGAATTTTATCCCCCGAATGTTTATTATAATTACGTGGCAGAATTGGTTTTTCCAGTAGTTGGAGTGAAGACGATCTTTCAGGCTACATAATCCATCCAAAGCTCTGGGCAATGTCTACATCGGGAATGAAGTTCTCTATCAGGTAGATAGTAAACTGGACATTTAAGGCCTGGCGTGTTAAGGAGCTGGGTCACAGGCATGGGCTAGCTGGGCTGGAACAGAGTCAGGCCAGCTCTACAATCAGACGCACTAACGCCAGGCAGTCCACTCAGATTTCATGCCAGCTTGCCGGACAGAGCAAGCAAAAACATGTGATGAGCTCCACGCAAACCCACCGCGGCTCGGAGTACACACAGAGCTAATAATAGATCCAAGATTTCAACTTGTTTTAAGAAGAATGAGGTATACACACCCATGCTCACAAATCCCATGTAACAAATGATTTAAGCAGTGCTTTAAGTAGATATGTGAGCACTAGAGAATGTGAGCTAGATTCCCACAGTATCGCTCTTCTTGATTTTACAGAATCAGCCTGGACACACGTTAATCTTGCAAACTAATCGGCAAACAAGTAAATCTCATCTTCATTACACAGAAGCAAACAGATACATGTTCTAAATACCACATATGGAGTGGTAAGAGTCACACATGAGGATAAAGTGTCACCTTTAAAGTTCTTCCTGTTATCCTAAGCCTGCGATATATTTTATAGCACGTATTTAGGAGATAATATGAAAGTAAGAATATATTATTTATAGTAAAGATCTTCCATTTTAATGTCCTCTTCCTTGACCTGGGTGCTGGTTACATGGTTGTATTCACTTTATGAAAATTCATCAAGCTGTACACAATTTTCTAAAGGTATGTTAGACTTCAACAATTTTTTTTTTAAACAGTTACATGTTGTTTTAGAGCCAACACATTGATGAGAAGGTAAAAAAAGTTAGTGCACCAAGTAAGTTCATTATTTATTTAAATAAAAGATGTGAATTATAGCTGGCTTGGCCACTAAGTGGTGGTTAATTTGAGGCTCTCTGCGCCTCACTTTTCTCTCCCAGTTCAAAAGGGTTGGATGAGCTAGGCTCCAGTGTTTCTATCAGCTTCAGTGTTACCTGATCTTGGGTAACAGGCCAAGTGAGAAGTGAGAATCTTTGGGTGCGTCCTTCTGCAAAGCAACAAGCCACTTCCTGGATCATCTCTTTCGGACACAAGACTTCAATGGGGAGAGCAAGTAAAAGCCTGACTGAGTGACAGACAGCCTTCACCCTTGTGACGAGGCTCTGTTAGCCACAGGAAAGCCTTGGTTTACTCACGTAATTCTGGGGTCCCAAAGAGAGGAGAAGCTGCTGAGCATTTAAAGCCTGAAAATTAGTAAGATGAGGACTAACTTTTTCCTGCCAAAAGAACTATGCACACCCTGACCAGCATGGCTCACTTGGTTGAGTGCTGCCCTGCAAAGTAAAAAGGCGCCGGTTCGATTCCCGGTCAGGGCACGTGCCTGGGTTGTGGGCCTGGTCCCCAGTTGGGGAGCAGGTGAGAGGCAACTGATGGATGTTTCTCTCCCTCTCTTTCTCCCTCCATTGCCCTATCTCTGAAAACAAATAATAAATAAAATCTTAATTAAAAAAAAGAGTCGTGCAGGGATTTTAGTGGAGCTAAGTCTAATCAAAGGGCCATAAACATTTATTGAGCTTCTGCTGAACACCAAGCTTCCGGGTAGCTGTTGGGGATGAAACAGCACGAGAGGCAGAGGGATCCTGCCCTGGGTCTCGGGAGCTAGTGGAGAACACAGACAAGTGAACGAGCAATTACGGGGGGATTTGCGTGATAAGTGCAGAAAGGGGAGAAATGGAAGGCAAGCAGAGGAAGGGCACGGTACCCTCGAGGGGGCTGGGGAGGGCCATATCAGGGAGCGTGTCCGGAGCAGCGTTTCTAAATAATGAGTACAAGTAATGGGTAAACATAACCAAGTTTAGCTCACATGCTGGGAGGCAGTGCAGCCTAGAGCAGGCCCCAGAGTCAGACGACTTAGCATCGACTCCCTGTGCTACCGCTTACTAGCTTGGGTAGTGTGAGCCTGGATAGGGCTCTTACACTCACTAAGCCTCAGTTTCCTTATCTGAGAAATGGGAATCATAACGGTACTCACGGCTTGTTGTAGGGCTACAGGAAAGAATCCATGTAAGCTCTACTTAACACAGAGCCTAACTGCTGAGGCTGCTATTATCCATTGTGAGACAGATGTGGGGAGGCGGCAGGTAGTATTGCAGGCAGAACGCCTAAGCACAGATTGGCCCAGAGGGGACAAAGACTATGGCCACTTGGCGTCCTGAGAGGAGGGAGCGAGGGGAGACAACAAGAGGAGGCTGGAGCAGAAGGCAGGCACCAGAGAGCAGAAAGCCCTGCGCGCCGTGTTGAGGAGTTCGGAGTCCACCCTGGAGGAGGGAGGGACACTGAAGGATGCCAAAGGGAGAGGGTGACTGAAGGGTTCATTGTCCACCTTTATCAACAGAGGAGACGTGTGCTGTCCAGAAAAGGTTTCTTTTTACCCCAAACCATTTAAGACTCTACACCCATTAGCCATTTGCCTCCACAGAGGATGAACTCCAGTTGGAGTTTAATAGCTCACTAGCATCCAAGGATTCCCTTCCCTCGGCGAGCTGGAGACGCTTGACACTCAAATAACTACAGTTAATTCAGGAGCAGCATTACCAAAATAGCGTGATTCTGCTTAAGGGACCCAGTTCAGAAAATTAACATAGTACATCTTTTCATGAGCCATGAGCTACAATATACAGCAGACCTTTTCTGAGCCATTAAACTTGCTCTATTAGGTTACAGAAAATCCCAGACAACTCACCCTGCTCTGGCTGAATTTTTGTGGATCACGGATCTCTTTTTTCTAGCAGGGGAGGGAGGGGAGCAAGTGGCAGAGCCTTGTGTAGTAAGGGGCTTGAGATATACACTTCTCCTGTACTTCCCATCTCTTAAAACCAACAGACCAAAGCTTCTCAGAAAGGATGTAAGAACTGACAAGTCAACACATAAATACTCTGGGAGAAGAAGTAAGCAATGAATCTCTGATGCAGACAACCTTAAGTGCCTCTGGGGAGTTCAGTGCCAAGGTGCCATGGACCATTTGTAGGGGAAGGGAGCAAGGGGGTGCCAGATGTTATGCATTTGGAAGAGAATAGTTCAAATCCTCCTTGTAAAAGGATGGATAACCGGGTAGCAACCAAAACAACACATGGAATTATGGTGTGGCCCTATTAGGCTACTGAAGCCAGAAAAGGTAGGGTAGTGTCATGAAGAGTACCGAGAGCAACAGAGAAAGCAAACCATCATTCCTCAGCCCTCTCGGCCAAACCGGAGGCACATCTGCTCCTGAAATGCTGTGTGGCTTTATGGCTGGCTTCACACCAAGGAACAGAAAACAGAACCTGCCGGCACAGTCACCTGTCTCCTGATTGTCCACCAGAGTCAAAGAAATCACATGGAGTATTTCTCACACAGCAGTGAGGTTTAGGCATCAGCAATAAAAACCAGTGTGTTCATGCATTTAGTATTTGCTGCAACCCAGCTAAATGCTAGGTGCCATGCTAGCAAAGGCAAGCAATAGGGAGGAGGAGGTAACACACACTGACCTCAAGTGTCTTATTGTCCAGCAGATGAAATGAGATGTGGACATTACTTTCATGCAGGGCACAAAGTAATAAAAACCACAAGGAAGGAGCAGGGAAAGTATTACAGAAACATCCTCCACATATTTAAAGGATCTTATGTTAGTAAATCATATATATCTCTTTTTATTAACCTCATTCATTCTAAGGCTTAACTTGGACAGCGATGGTCATTGTGATTTTACCAACTGACAATTCCATTAATGCCCAGAGCCAGTGGCTGGTAATGGTCAGCAAGCAGGTCACAGTGGCAACAGGGATGTGGGAAGTTTCTGAATGGGGCTCAACTCTGGGGCCACCACCAACAGTGAATATTGAGGAGACAGATTTTTTCCGGATGGCAGAGGGTAGAAGGGAGAACTTGGTCAGTTTTGAGTAAGATCTGCCATTGTTTCTGCTGTCTTTGGCTTCGGGTTTCTCCCACGACTGCTGCAAGGTACAGGAGCCATGCCCTAAAATGCTCTCCTTCACGGAGAACAAAATTCAGGCTCCCTGTCAGAACAGAGTAGCTAACATCCTGTTTCCAACCAAGTCAGCTTAGAGAAGCCATTTACTATATTAATACCAACAACTCCATCCTCCCCTGCTCCATCCCACGCCAAAAGGTACACGTTGGATTTAGGAGATTAATTCTGCTTGCAGAGCTGCCAGCTCTCTGCAACCCTCCTAACCAGAGTTCAAAAGGGAAATTGGTGGTACTGCAGAGGGCTCGAGAGATCAATGTTTTGGGGAGTATGAAACTTCCATATGCCCAAAGTAAGATGCCCTAAGGAAAACAGGTACAGAAAAAAGGAGTTTTCATTTTGCTACTTAAATACCAAGCCTTCTTACTGCTCACTCCCTCTCTCTCTCCCTCCCTCTCTGTCTCTCTCTCTCTGTGAGCTCTGATACAGGACACACCTGACGTTGTTAGTTACCTTTGCAGTTTCCAATGCCTCCTTCACGGACCTCTCTAAATAATGCAAACAGGCAGACTTGCCCCATTCTCCATCACTCCCACCATCACGTTTACTTTTGCCTCTGTGTGTGTTAGCGGAGGAAGGGGTATGTTTATACAGGTGTCTCTCGGTTACCAGAATGCATTTAACTGGGAATCAAATTCCTAAATGTATTTTCAGGAGGAAACAAATCACTTAAGATGACCCATTTAAAGAAAATGAAGATTTTCAAGCATACGACATTATTTAAAATATTAGCAATGAAATCAAGGAAGAAGTATTTATCTTTTGGGTTTCTAATGTATCAAGGCATGTTACCAGATGCTACAAGATTTTTTAAAATTTAATCTATTGTATTTTTCCATTACCATTTAGTCCCTTTCTATCCCCTCCCCCAGCAATCACCACCCTGTTGTCCACGTCCACGAATCCTTTCTCCCTTCTGCTCAATCCCTCCACCCCCTAACCACCCTCCCAGCTGTCACCCTGCTCTCCGTCTACAAGTCCGTTCCCATTTTCCTGTTAGTTCAGTTTTTTCATTAGATTCCACATATGAGTGAGACCACATGGTATTTGCCTTTCTCTGACTGGCTTATTTCACTTAGCATAATGTTCTCTAGGTCTACCCATACTGCCGCAAAGGGTAAAATTTTCTTCTTTTTTATGGCCGAGTAGTATTCCATATTTAAAGAAAAAGATTGCATGTTTAAAGAAAATGAAGATTTTCAAGCATATGCCATTATCTAAAATACTAGCAATGAAATCAATAAAGAAGTTTCTGTCTGTTCAGTTTCTAATGTATCAAAGTATGTTACCAGATACTATATAAGACTTTTTTTAAGTTGAATACTATGGCTCCTATTTTCAAGAAGCTCATAAGCCAGTTGGGAAGACGAGTTTTCGAAGATACCCAATGTAAAAGAAGAATTAAATATCAGAACAGGACCAACACGTCTGCTAAGTCCAGAAAGTTTAAAGGGTGGAAAAGAATGAGTGTGAATGTTAAACGTCATTTCAAAAGAGCCTGGAGTTCTTGTAAATGAGCACGGCTGTAGGAATTTCCACCATTCAGCTAGACTCACTTGGTGAGGCCGCATAAGGTTGATGGCCTTACTGGCAAGAGTCCAGCGTTTGTGTTCAATTTTGGGTATTTTTGGTTTTATGCTTTATGCTAAATATACCATGACTTTTTAAAATATTGTACATATTCTCCACCATCCAATCCCTAAAGATGATTATTTTTAAGGAGAGTTTCAATTAATTAAGGAATACTTGTATTGTTCAAATCACATTTCATCAGGTTTCTTTCAAGGGCACTTGAGGTAAATATTACCTTTTCTGGGTTCTCTATAATAGCGGGAGCTACAGAATCACGGACCTATTCCAGGCATCGTAAGACAAGGACGCTATTTGGGAGAGGGTAGAAACTCCATTTTGTGGGTGCTTTAATTAACAACTGAATTTCTAACTTCAGTTCAAAGGAAGTTGATATCTTAACTGTTAACCAAGATTATTTTCAAACCTGAGTTTTAAATGCCATTGTTTGGGTCTCCTGGTTCTGTCTCTGCCTTCATCTCCAACATGCACGGCGCCCAGGAAAGTGCCGTACTTAGAAGAGACATCGAAATCAAAGCAGACCATCTGACTCAAGCGGCCAAGGAAGAAAAGGAACATCTTGAAGAATCACAAGGGATACGGCTGTTGTTATTGCTTCAGATCAGTCCGAGCACATGCTGCATGTTAAGTAAGTTGTTTGCCTGGTTTGTGTTATTTTTATAAATAAACATAAAACTATAATCTTAAATGCATGGTGAGAATCCAGATAATTGGTTTTACTTTTATAATTGGGAGCCAGCTGTGTCTCCAAACAGCGAGTCTGGAAGGTGCTCTGGGGAGGACACGCTGCACGCATTCCAAGCAGCACGGGAAGAGGCCTGCGTTAGCAGGACGTCAGCGCCCGCAGCCACGGCATCCGGGTTTTGGCCTTCTGGCGTTCCCAGAAATATGGCCCAAGGTGTTTGTAGCAACAATGCAGGACCAATTATTTTGTTGCTGATAACAAATTGAAGTGTCCCCACACTATCCAGCTTCACAGTCACACATGGAAATTATAACAGCATAGTTCAAAGCTTCTCATTCTCATTGCCGTGGCAGGATTAGGACTATAACACACCCCGTTCCTGATTACTCAAAGACTAACAGTCTAGGCCGGGCACTTAAGCTCGTCCCTATTCCCTCAGTGTCCTGCCATTTGGACATTGTAAGGTCCACTGGCCTCTTCGCAAGCGGGGTGCAGGAAATAATCAACACTGAAACTCAAATCAGCAAATTTTAACTTCCCGCCTGATCTACTGAAAGTTGTGGGAGAGAGAAGGAATAGTGAACCTGACACCTGAGATTCCCTATGCATTTGATTTATTCATAGCCTTCTCTTTCTCCAGAGATAAGCTGGTCTTGAATTTAGTAAAGTAACACTTGATTTCGCCTCTCTCGCCTTCCTATTGTTTCATTCCATTGATTAATTTTGTGAAATCCCAGCTCTTCCTCTCTTTGTCCTTCTCTCCCTTTCCTTTCTCCTGTCAGTGGGAGTTACGTCCACTTACTAAACGACAGCCCTTTTCTTCCTGACTTTGAAGGGGAATCCCTAGGATTTCCAGGCCTTTGCCATCACTCACCTCCTGGAGCTTTCCTGACTAGACCCTCAATTCTGCATACTTAGATGCTACCCCAGGTGGAGAATGGGGTGCAGCCCAGTGACCCTCCCCTCAGATGCAAGTTTTATCACGTCCTGAACCCCCAATCTGAAGTCTCGTCCCCTTAGCTACTCACATAGACATTTAAGACGACCCACTACCCAGCTCTCCTCTAAACCCCATTCCCACTATGTACCTCTGTAAATGACAAAATCCTGAGCCAATAAAATATAAAGCAAAGCATTACTTCTTTCAGTCCTTCCCCCCTCATTACTGGCTGTTCACCAGCCAAAGCCACAATAATTTCCCGCAGCTCAAACTGTCAAGAATTCAATCAAAAGCTCAGACCACAGGCAGGATGGCTCCCCAGGGAAGAACATGCCTATGAATGAGATCCCTACACCTCACAGGATTCATCTTCCATCAGCTCTGTGCGGCACCAACCCCCTGGTAAGCCAATAATTGTCTGTCCAACATCAGAAACCTCAGGCTCCTAGACACAGCCCCAAACCTGAAGGGTGATGACCAGCGGTCCTCCATGCCCCCAGAGCCTCAAGAGTGCATCAAAATTCCAGGATACTGAGGAAGAGCAGGAGAAATCTGGCTACAAGTCACAGGCTCATACTCTATTACACCATAGATCATAGTCTATTCCAGGCTGGTCTATGTGACGTGATGTGATGTGATGTGAGGTGATGTGATGACTCATATATGAGGTTTGTCTGGACAAAGTCCAGTCATTGTTAATATAATGAGAACGGTTTGCATGACATCAATGTAACCTGGCAGCCAAGGACAGTGGACTGGAATGTGCATGTGTGAACAACGACACCTTTACTGTACTAGTCAGTGGGGGCGGTAGACGCCATTGAATGAGCATGTGTACTGTATGGCCATTGCATTCAAAATGACTGAGTGAGTAGAGCAACGAATCTGCATCAAGTTTTGTGTTAAGCTCGAACATTCCTCCATGGGAAACTATTTGGATGGTTCAGGAGGCTGCATCTATGGGCAACTGGAGATTGGCAGCTTCATCACGACCACATGCCCACTCATGCATCACATCTCGTGCAGAGTTTTTTGGCAAAACACCAAATCACCCAGGTGACTCAGCCCCCCTAGAGCTGAAATTTGGTATCCTGAAACTTCTGACTTTTCCCAAAATTAAAATCACCTTTGAAAGGGAAGAGATTTTGGACTCTCAATGAGATTCGGGAAAATACAGCAGGGCAGCTGATGGCGATTGGGAGAACTGTGTGAGGTCCCAAGGTGCCCACTTTGAAGAGGACTGAAGCAGCATTGTCCTGTGTACAATGTTTCTTATATCTTGTATCTTCTTGAATAAATGTCTCTATTTTTCATATTACATGGCTGGATACTTCTGGACAGACCATATATATATTTAGTTAGTTATATATACTCAGTGATGTATATATATATTTCTATCTCTATCTCCATCTCCATCTCTATCTAACAGACACCAAGTGGTTTATGTGCATCATCTCCAGTCATCACAGAAACCCCAAGGAAGGTACTGCTAAGATCTATCACACGTGAGAAACTGAAGCTCAGCTTGCCAGGAAATGGCAGAGTTGGCTTCAAACCCAGATCGCCTGACTCCAAAGTTCATGCTCATTCTGCCACATTACTGTACGGCCCAGCCCCAGGTCTATTTTTGTCTGTTTCTGCAGTTTTATCCCCCACCCCTTTCCCCATATCTCAAGTTCACATTAGTCAATGTTATCATGAGCAGTCTATTAAAAAGCCCTCATCCCTGTGTAACCGACCACATGAGACCACCTAGGACCTTCTACTTAAGACCACTCTAAACCCACCCAGCCCCACCAAGTAGGTTATAGCTCCTTCTCAGGATTCCCTAATCCAGGCCAGGCCCACCATTAAGATTCTTTTCCAGGTAGCCTTTTTATAAAGTCTACAATGAAGAGGAAGGGGAAAAAAAATAAAACGGTACTACAGAAATGTCTGATTCTTTGGCTGACTTATCTGTCAGTATCTGAGAGAGTAGTGTTAAAATCTCCCACTATAAATGTGTATTTACCCAATTTTCTTTGTAAAGTCATACAAGTTCATGAGTTATATGTTCGTATAGACTTTTAATAAATCATTTCAAAGTGAAGCTCTTTATCTCTGTTAATGCTTTCAGCCTTAAATTCTATTTTATCTGCTATCAGTACTGCTCACCAGAATTCTTTTTATTCGTATTTGCCTGGTCTGTCTTTTTAAAATCTCTTTATTTCCAACTTTTCTGTATTTGTTTTAGGTATGTTTCTTGAAAGTTGCTTATTGCTGATATTTTTTGTTTTTATCCACAGGTACACTAAGTTTCTTGATTAGCTGAGTTTAATTTGTTTCCACTGACTGAGATTAATGACATAGTTGGACTTAATTTCTATCATCTTATGTTATTTTACATTTACCAAGCTTTTTACCTACTTCTGGTTTTATTCTTTCTTGCTCTAGTCTATATTTTACATTTTTTAATTATTCATTCCTTCATCTCCACCACAGCAGTTTGAAAATTTTAAATCCTGCTTTTTAAATTATTTCTTTACACTTTTAACATACATATTAAGTTTTCTACCTGAAGTTTATAATTCTTCAGTTTCTCTATTTTCCTTCTGAGCAAGATTAGGAATTTAGCAGGCTTTAATTACCCACTGAATCCCTTTTTCAACCAACCATTTTGCTGTTAAGTAGACTTTTAGTTTTACCAGTGTTTAGATGCACAAAATCAGTTGGTGTTATGATTATTATCATCGGCAACCATTACTTAAATAGACTTACCAGTACATTTTGTTAATTTCTTTGCTAATTGTGCTCCTCCCTCTGGGTTCATTTTTCTTCTTGCTGAAGTACATCCTTTCGCGACCTATTGCAGTTAGAGTAGCACTGGTTTTGCTCCATGTATAGTTCTCACTATTTTTCCTTATTGTTTGGAAGCTATTTTCCCGCTGTCTGCTGGCATCAATGCACCGATGAGAAGCCTGCGTTTAGTGTAACGACTGCTTTGTAGGTCATCTGTCTTTTCTCCTGGCAGCATTTAGAACCTTCTCGTTATCCCTGCTGTTGTGAATCTGCACTATGGTATGCTCGGATGTAGATATATTTTTGTTTTTCTGTCTCAACAATTGATGTAAGTATTTATTTGGAGTACTGATGTCTTTTTTCACTCCTCAGCTTGGAAAATTCTTAAGCATTCTCAGCTGTGACTTCTGCCAACGATTTGTCTCCACCTCGTCCTCTATTTTGTGCTTCTGAAATTACATGAGATGTAGGTGGGAGCTTCTCTCACTCTGTTATGTTTTCCAGCCCTTTATCTGTTTATAATAACTATTATCTTTTTATTTTAAAAGATCTAAAATTTCCATATGTAAGTACAAGTAAACTACTTTGGCCTACCCCTGTACACTTGACATTTAATATATTAGTTTCAAGTGTATAGCACAGTACAATAATTAGACATTCATATAACTTATGAACTGATTCCCCCAATAAGTCTAGTACCCACCTGGCATCACACAGAGTTATTACAATACTACTGACTGTGTTTGCTATGCTGTACATTATATCCTTGTGACAATTTTATAACTACCAATTTGTACTTCTTAATCCCTTCAACTTTTTCACCCAATATGGCAACCATCAGTTTGCAAAACATATGAAAATAATGCTACATATATTTTAGCCATATTCTATATTTAGTAAAAATATATACAATACAGGGGATGGCCATACAGCAGAATAATACAGCAGTGACTCTGGTAAGGAACATGGGGAGGGAAGTGAGAATGAAGAAGGAAGAGACCAAAGATTTACCAGTAAATCATGACTTCTTTAATTAAAAAAAAAATGCATGAAGCAAATATAACAAACCCCATCTGGAAAGTCTGCTTGATGGCTACATATGTATTTCACAGTGTTGTCCTCAGCACTTTCCTGTATTTTTGAAAGTTTTCATACTTGTAGTCATATAATGCTTCTAGCTTTCTACCAAGTATGAAAAGTTCACTAGCTACATAGAATCAGAATACCTGCCATTAAAAGGACACTTAAAGGAAATGAAATTCTACACATAAAGATCTGTGTGCACACCTACAGATGGATACACACGTGTAAGTGGCAGAGGTCCAGTCTGGTACCAGACGTGCGGGGCCTGCATGTAGAGGAGGGTCTGGCACATGGCAGGCACTTGATCGGTACTGGTTCAATAAACACACGCAGTGTGCCGCATCGGTGGGCAGGCCCTTCAAGAGTCGGCTTGCATGGAGGGCAGTCTGCCTCTGTCGTGCTGTGATTGCTGAAGAACGAGAACTTGGCTTTGCACGTACATCTGAGGGTTCCCCATGGGAGGAGAGCATGGTGCCGCACCCAGATATATTGGTCCTCGGTCCAACTGAGGTCGTTGCTTCGTGGAAAGAGGAAGGGTGTCTAGGCTGCAGGGGAAGTGACTTTCCCCCACGGTACCCTGCATACAGCAATGGGTAGCCACGTAACAAAGCACGGCCCCCACTGAACGAGCATGGGTGAGTTGAAGAAAGCATAGTTTGCCTCCTTCCTCAGACCCAGCACGGCTTTGGCTCAGCAAGGACCCCGGGAGACTCTGACTTACTCTGGCGCCCCAAGGATTTGCTGCGGAAAGCGGTAGGTATTTCTCCGACAGGGCTCCATGGGAACTTGACATGGCACGACAGAGTTTTCAGCGTCTCCGGATCAAACCACTGCCTCACAGAAAACATGTATGTACCATAAAAGTTGATTCCACAACAGCTTATAGAAAGATGAAAATAAATGAAAGGTAGGTGACAGATGGATAAACAAAGAAGGGGAATAACAGATATAAAGATACCTTGTCCCCTATCGGAGAGGATTTCTGCTCTCTTAGAGAAAATTTAGCTGTTAAAATATTGAACAGCTACGCCAAGACTCGTGAAAATTCTCTGTTCAAAAAATACTGTCTTCAGGAGTGTTTTGCAATGAACCGTGCTGCCTGTGTAACAAACCTAAACATGACGTGACAAGCAGACTGCACGGTGGGAAGAGGGGGGCTTTGAGTGCTTCCCGTTGTCCTTTTCCGCTCCAAGTTAAGACGACCAGGATGTGGTTTCCATTTTGGATGCGCTAATAGTGTTTGTCAATTGTGAGCGTCGCTTAATTATTTAGTCATGCAAATTTAACTTGAGTCCTTTCTGCACATCTAAATCATTACTGTAGCAATTAAAAGGCTGCTTTGATTAGCCCCTTTCACAGTGGGTAGTGCAGCGTACTTCTGTTAACTTCCTTCTGACAATCTAGCATCGGGGTACTGTTTAGAGAAACTGTAATCTCTGTGTTCGGGGGAAAATAACAGCCAAGACAGGTGACAAGAAAGGTGGCCTAGCCGTGGAAGAGGAGTCAACCAATGCTGGCACCATTAAATCAGTGAATGCAGACTAGAAATTGTAATAGTATGTGACCGGGAGGCGCTCCCAGAGGTGGAGGGAGTCGGTGCGCTGAAGAAACCCGGAACATGTTTCTTTGGGGGAATTAAGGTGCGAGGAAGTGAGCAGTCAGAGATTTATTTGTCTGGAGCAAAATCAATGCCAAAACCTATAAAACACCATAGGAACCAGGCTTGTTCCTGTCTGGGAGACCTAGCCTGACTCTCGTAATCACTAACAAATACTGTGGCCAGGGGAAGCCTGCACCACGTCAAGCTTTCCCCAAGGGCCATTTCCTACTTGAACAAGCCCAACTGTCAGGAGCGTTTTATGATATGAGGCTGAACTTCCTCCTAACTGCTAAGTAGGTGCTGCATGCCCCTAGGAGCCACCTGTCGATGCTGCGTCCCCTCCACCGGACACACAGTGGGATTTAATATATATTCTCCTGCCCCGCCCCAGAAACGAGTAGCAAATCCAGGAACGAATAGAGGCTTTAAACCCCCCATTCAGAGCTATGTGTTAACCAAATCTCCCCACCCCTTCCCCTCCCCACCAGCCCGTCGGGCAGGATCACAGCAAGTGACAGCGCACAGGTTATTCTATGCCTGTGATGTTGCCACCGCACAGAAATAATAGCAACTATGTAGAGACTGTGACGCCATTTCTCATTTTAAAATCACCCCCGGAGGCTAATAACGTCACACATCTGGTTTGTCTCAGAAAGTCACCAGCAAGTCTGATAAAAGCCAGCTGTGGAATAGAAAATAATATTTCATCTAAGAAGTGGATGATCCATGGGTGGCAACTGGAAAACCACGATTGAATGCCGTGAGGTACGTTAAAAGGGAGGGGGAGACGGCTTTGGGTGACTCGTGGAAAACTCAACACCACCAAGAATAAAAGGATGGAGAAAGGGGAGAGAGGGCAGCGTTTCTCAAGGAGTCATCGGTGATAAAAATACTTCCTGAGCATTTCCTGAGCACTCCAGAGTGAATTATTAAGGTATCAGTCAGGCTTAAACAAAGGTGGCCTTGTGTTTCAGGAGTCTGTCCTCAATAAAGAAATTTAATAACTAAACCAACATGATTTGGATTCCACAGTTCCGTGATACCCCAAATCCTCCAGTACCCTGATGAAACTGAAATGTATCTTCAAACTTTTCTCAATAAACTGCCCCCCAAATGTCCCCAATACATGGATATACGTACACACATGTACTGAATACGTTGCTATTCAATTCTTGTATATTTAGGACTTCTCGATGAAGACCATGTTAGGAACCAGCCCCTCCCACCTGCTCAGGACCCCCCTCGGCAATTACACGCACACAGAGGGACACACGCACAGCATGACCTTCAGTTTTCCGTCCTGGATCCCTCTCCTACGCGTGTTGATAAACCCATGCCTCTCGGCCCAGCCTTTTCTCCAGCAATCATGCTCTCTCCCCTTCTGCCTTTGAATGAAGAAGATAAACTAGTCTGCCTCCAGTGTCTCGCTTCCCGGCCCACTGCTGTCTGGCTGCCACTGATGCCGATCCTGCTGTAGTCGCCAAGCCTCTCCACTTGCCAAATCAAGGGAAGACGTCTTGTTCTATCTCACGAAGTCTTCCTGAAAGTGCTGGACTCCTGATTTCTCCCTTCTCGAAATCCTGCCTCTCTCCCCCTCCCTTCCTTTTTCTTCCTCCCCCCACCTCAGCTTCTCTCGCTGGCTCTTCTTTTTCCACCATCTCCCTAAAAGTTAAAAGCCCCAGAAGTTCTCCCTTATGGCAGGCACGTCCCTCCAAGCCGGCAGCCTGGGACGTATCCTAATGTGCCATTGTGTTCACCCTCACACTCAGTGCACCTCAAGTTCTGTCGATTTTATAGCTTCATTTCCTACCTCGCCTCTCTGCTCTCTGCCCCATTACCCAAACTGCAACCTCAGTGAGATGTCTAAGGAGTGATCCGATCAGATCACTCTCTTGACTGACACCCTACCGTGGTTCCCCATGAATTCTACCTGTGGATTTCTAACTTTTTAGAAAGTTTAGAATTAATGACGGCACTCGTCATTAATTCGCTTCCAGAACTCGTGACGAGTGCTGAAACTGAGTACCGGGCAAGTGACGAGTGATGAGGCATTTTCTCTTGTGGGGCAATGTCGTGACTCATCCCAGTTCCAGCGTGTGCAATGAGTCCTGAGCAAGTTCCAAGTGCTGAAACATGTTTTTCCCAACAAAATGCAACCGGTACAGGATTTAAAGGAGTTCTGAAGCTGACAAGTACCGAGGTATGACTGTATTGGCTGCACTGGGAAGCTATGAATTATGTATGGCCGCAAAATGCCTGGCAACCAGTATATGCTCCATAAACAACTGCTGAGTAAAACGGAGTCCAACTTAAAACATGCATATTTGTAACCCTGGCCAGTGTGGTTACAACCCTGGTCAGTTGGTTGGGGCATCATCCCGCAAACTGAAAGGCTGTGGGTTCCATTCCAGGTCAGGGCATGTGCCTAGGTTGCAGGTTCAGTCCCTAGTTGGGGTGCATACGAGAGGCAACAGATCCATGTGTCTCTCTCACATCGATGTTTCCTCCCTCCCTTCCCCTCTATCTAGAATCAACAAGCATGTCCTCAGGTGAAGATAAGAAAAAAAAACATGCACACGTGTAAAGTTGAATGGGTCCTATTGATGCAGGGGTAGGAGCAACTGTCTGCCCGCTTGCCCGGACCACACCCCCACCCTCACCTCCGGCCCCTCTGAGAATCCCCTGGAGTTCTAGGGCACATCTGGAAAACCAGAGACCTAGGAGATAAAGTTCCGGCTTCCTAATTTGGCTGTGGCCCCTGGATAAGTCGATTTCTATCCAGTCTCTAACCTCACTTCCGACTGCTCTCCATCTTCACCCTTCACCCCAGCCTCACCAAAGTGAATCGTTTCCACTCGACTGCATGTGCCAGGCCTTTGCACACGTACTTCCTGCTGCCCAGCGTACTCTCACCCACCTTTACAGCCTACGAAACTCCAACTTATTCCTCAAGTCCGGCTTAAAGATAAAGCCTTTTCTGATCCCATAAGCAGAATGCATCATTCCCTTTGTGAGAGAGAGATGTGTGTGTACACACACACACACACACATCCTATATATAATATAGGAGATATATATAGGGTATAATATATGTATGATAATTCTACCATAAATAGAAATAATATGATATATATCATACATATCTTTACTATAAACCTTGTCACATTCTGAATCAGTTTTTATTTACAGTTTTATCTCCTCTATTGGGTGCCGAAGGCAAGGACCGTTCCTGATTTATCTTTGTAACCCAGGGCCTAGAAGAAAGAGCACTTACTACCCAGGAGGGACTCCATGCATGTCTGCATAATAAGCAATACTCTATGGGAACAAGTCATTCTTTTACGTCATTTCCTTTTGTAGTGATGTAGAGAATAAACAATTTTTCATCCTTTCTATCATTTTCCAAGCCACAGGGTGTCCCACGTTAACAACTGGCCAGCTAATCTTCTATTATCTACGTTTCAGCACGAATGACTCAGGATTTTAAGCCTTGGGGATCCACCTAAATATTTAGAGCTAACGTTAGTCTTTTTATTTTTTTGTTAGTCTTTTTAATTGAAATTGAGCTGTCTGAGGTCTAATGGATTATTATAACTGTCCTTCTCTTGGGCGCTATTGAAATAATGTCTTGCATCTTAGATTTTATACAATGAAAGAAATGAGAAAGGAAAAGCATGTGGATCGTATTCGTCTGATGTGGGCGAAATCAACAGAGAACCTGATCCCTTCACAGATTCAGACGGGGGCCACCTCTTTCATGGTATGAAATCAGAAATGAGAAACATCAGGTGCAGATTAAAGGATATTTGATGGCAAAGCTTCATTCAAGCTATGTAAAGGAGACTTTTCCCAGGCAATTAAAAAACAGCCTCCAATTCTCCTCCACTGGTCTCCATGGTCAGTGTTTCAGCATCAGTTTTTGCATCAGTTTCCTTACGGTTCTGAAACACCAGCGTGTTGGTCTTCTGGTAGATGGCTTAGCTTCCACGTCTGGGCAGTTTCGCAATTACATAGTAGAGAATCTTATTCACCTTTGACATATATCACTGAATCATACCACAGTAACAAGCAGTTTACCTACCGTCTTATGAACTAAAAACTCTCTGGTATAACCCAAGACTTCTGCACATTATACCAACATAATGTGCATGATGTTCACAAAGATGGCAGTGCAGGACCCCAAAGGACCCTCTGACTCACGGAAGAGAGATGGAATTGATCCCCTGTGTCTTGTTTCAAATCCAAGAGAACTTTATTGTATTCTAATTCCCTGGAAAAAAATCACGATTTCTGTAGAGCATATACGGAGTGTGGATATGTGGATGTGTAGAATATTTATTTGTAACACTCAGTCCACCAACCATGACCCATAACAGAAAACTAAATCTAAATGAGAAGTTCTCAAAGCGTGCTCTAGGGGCCCTGGAGAAAACTGGAGAACCTTTTAGGAGTTCTACAAAGTCAAAAGTATATTTGTAGTAAATACTAAGACAACACTTGTCTTTTACTCTCATTCACTCACAAGTTGGAGTTTTCCACAGGCTCCATGATACGTAATATTGGAACATATTAAATGTGAAAGCAAATATGAGAACCCAGCTGTCCTCCATTAAGCCAGACATTAACGGTATCAGCAAAATAGAAACAAGTCTCCCTAATTTTTTGTTTCAAAAAACATAATTGTATTTCATAAAAATATGTTATTTATGTTAAAATGCAATGAGAAAAATTGGGATTTATTGTGTCTCTTGAATCTGAGGAGTCACATCTTTGACAGATTCTAGAAAATTCCCACCTATTATCTCCTTAAACATTTCCTGTTCCTCCACCACTCTCTTCTCCATCGAGAATGCCAGTACAATGCACGCTTGTCCTTATCAAGCTCACGGGTTCGCTGTCTTTCATATTTTCTATCCTGTGACTTTGCTCTGCACTTCCGGTGCTTCCTTCGGATCTTTCCAGGTTGCTCCTTCTTTTTACAACTAAGTTGAATCTTCTTATTTAGCCCTTCGATTGCATTCTAAAATTAAATCACTATGTTTTATTTTTAGAATGTCTCCTTTGTATTTTTAATGTCAGGTCTTGTTTATATATTTCTTCTTAGTAACATTTTACTTTTGATATTATTTCCTTAAACCTTTAAACAGTATAAAACTCATTTTATGTTCACTGTCTGAGTGTTGAATCATCCAAAGACCCTGGAGGGCTAATACTGTTGTTTTCTCTGATCACACTCATGAATAGAAATCTGTTCCTTCCTGAATGAGGCAATTTTGAGTTGTGAGTTTATGTTCAGTCAAGTCTTATATCCATGGGAATCTTATGCAGCCTGGGTTGAAGACACAGGCCTGTAGAGGACTTGCATTTGCCTCTGTTAAGCATTCAAGGTGCCCGAGGCAGGACGTCTACATTAGAACTCCTAATCCACTTGAGGGCAGGCTTGTGGTTATAATTCTCAGAAGATACTTTTTTTACCCACTGTACTACCAGGCCCAGCCAGAGATTTTGCTTTATTATCTCCTTTTGTTGGCCATTTTTTCCTAGTCTATCTTTTCGTGTCAGATGTAGTACTTAAGGATTCTAGTTTCACATGAGTCTTGGTTTCACCTTCATTCTCCACTTTTTGGGGCCCAAGGTCTTGTCTTCACGTGGCTGTTAAACGCTGAACATCCTCGTTACCTGTGACAGAAAACGCCCCTGCACACCTGTGGCTTTGATGCTTGCTTCCTCCCTTGGTTTTCAGCCTCTTCACTTTTGGTCCCCGGGGATTTGCCTTACTCTTTCGCAAGCTTAGCTCTACAGATGAGATCGTTGTTATATTTAGCACTCGACATGTCTTATTAAAGGTTTTCAGATTATCTAGTTTGCTACATTCCCCAGGCATATAAGTAGACACGTCTCTGAAAGGTGAAAGGCCCCTATCACTTGCCCCACCAAGTCTACTTCAAGGAATTTACCCTTTGGACAGAAATGTGCATTAACTATCAAAGTTTAAAATATACTTAAGTTTTAATCCAGCAATTGTTTTCTAGATATGTATCCTACACATATGCTCACACTTGTACCAAATGCCATGTGGATAATATTATTTGTTGCAGCAAGTTTCTTGAAAGGATAAAGGTTATAAACAGCCTAACTGTCCATCACTGGGAGAAGAGTTGAACAAAGTACTTCCCACAATATTCTGCAACAGTGAAAAGAAATTGAAAAGACCCACATCACCTGATAGGGAAAGATGTTTATGATGCAAGTGCATGACTTCTTTATGTAAAAAAATACAAGATATGCTTATATGGAGTTATATACTCATAAAAAGCTTGTGAAAAGATATGCAATTAACTGTTAACAGTATTTTCCTCCAGGGGTTGGAAGTGAAGCATTGTTATACAAACATTGCTTCTAAATGACAAATGTGCTAATTTGAAATGATTTTTATCCCCTTATTAATATCAGCTCCTTGCTGCTTTATTATCACTAGTAGTATTACTGGAGGCACTTGAAAACAAAGTCTTTTTTCCAAACTGTTCTGTAGCTCTTATCACCCACGACCTGTCCATCATTCCTCACCTGGCCTTTCCCTGTCCATTATCATTCTAGGTAATCTGGTTGTCCCCTGCTGACTTTACCAGGACACTCATTACCTCGTGCTATAACTACAATGGTGAGAGTGAAACAGGCAGATTTCTGACTCTCATCTGCCCTGAGAAAGATTTACAGCGCACAAGAAAGACTTAAATATTAAATGTCACACCACTGCAGAGGGAAAGGAAAGGCTCACTGAGAATTAAGTGAGAAGCCAGACCTATTACTTCAGCTGTGTCACAGCTTGATCAGCAGGAGATACTGATTCCAACATCTGAGCCCGGATGTAGCTTCTGGCTGAAGCTTGAGTTTTCAGAGAGCCGCTTAATTTGTAAGGACTAGTAGCTGAGATAGGCATTTATGCAGCTGGAAACATCTTCTGGCAGGAGCCCGAAGGTCTTCCTTTGAACATCTTCATTCTTTCACAGGGTGAACTCTGGCGATGACAGTGCACAGCTTCAGTTCTAAATTCCCTAGTAGATTCTAGACGCACAAATACAACAGACCCTTGTCATCTTACCTAGCCTTGCAAATACTAAATACTAAAGCGCGACTTCCTTTTTCATCCTCCTTGAAATAGGCTTCATATTAGTGCCATGCTGAAAGCCGGCCCAGATCTTATTCTACATCCGGATGGCTATTTTCCCCATATTGTTATGGGGAAAATAACAACATGGGTTATGTATGAGTTATGTATTCAAGGTATCTTCGTAAAAATAGGTCGTTTTGAGTAGAGGGATGTAGTTATTTGTGTTATTGTTTTGGTTATTTGGTTCTTGTTTTGTTTTGAGAAAGAACAAAGAAAATGACCAAAAGAAGACAGAAGTTTTTCTTGTAAGATGACTAGTGCCCTTTTGAGGGTTTGTTTTTTTTCTGAGTTGGAGTGCACACATGGCTTCTGGCTGCACACAAGCACACCAGCAATAAAAAGCGTACTTGCCTATGACCGATATGAAATCACAGGCGAGCCGTGTCTTGTCTGAGACTGGGTTGCCCCCAACAAAACTTTAGACCAGGACTTGAGTGCAGGGCGTTTACTGAGAGGCATCCCAGGAAATAGCAGTGAAGGAGCAGGGAGAGAAGAAAAGCCAAGAAAGGGCGTGTTACGAAGGTCACTGCTTTAGGCAAAGGAGCTCAACTCCACAAAGACCTCTGAGAATAGCCTCCCCTGAGGGCACTTATACAAGACTCCGTCCCCAGTGGTCCAGGGTTCTCCTGAGGGTGATTTTCCCCTACCTTTTCTTTCTGGGTAATAGTTCCTGACATTTCCCCCCAGCTTTATTGAGGTATAATCGACACGTAAAATTGTAACATATTTAAAATGTACAACATGACGATCTGATATGTGTATGCACTGTGGAAGTATTCCCATCACCAAATTACTTACACGCCCATCACTGCATATGGTGACTTCTTTTCTTCTTTGCAAAAATACTTGTACACAAGTTCTACTCTCTTAACAAATTTCAATTATATGATGCGGACATGGCCCACAGTGTCCGCGTCATTATGGATGAAATGAGACATTCACAGGGACTACCGAGTCCTGTGGAGGAAAAGGGACAGTGTGGCTTTTCTCTCAAGGGGAGCAAAAGCCCCGGCCCTTGCCATGACCGGCCTTTATTGGGTTTCTCTGCACATTACATGATGGTCCTCATTTACTATGCACAGGTTGCTGTAGGTGGTTACCTTTTACAGAAAACAAAGAAGCCCAGGCCACTAATCACATCACAGAAGAGGGATATTTGCAAATGAAAAGAGAAAAGTAGTTGAACCTGTTGCACTCCATACTGGGGAGTTTTAGCATGGATTTTAGGAAGTTAGAGTAAGCACTTGCTATCTCAGTTCAGGGTGAGGGCGTTTTCGAAAAAGCAAGACTCAAAGTGGCCCGGGCACATTGCAGGCCTGATTCCCCACGGGAGAACCTATCTGTGGGCCTGGGTCCTGTGCATCTCTGAGTGGGAGCTGGGCCCACACCACGCAGAATGGTCTCCTACAATTATACACTACAGTGCTATCAACTAGGCATCATGTTATACATTAGATCCTAAAACCTTATGTATCTCATAATTGAAAACGTATAGCCTTTTACCAGTCTCCCTGCTATGCCCCCGACTCCTCAGCCCCAAGCAACCACCATTCTACTGTTTTTATGAGTTCGATTTTTTTAATATCACATACAGGGTGAAGTAAAAGTAGGTTTACAGTTGTTCATATAGAAAATAATACTGTAGTTAATAAATAATAATAATACAAGAATAAACTCTGTGTTTCACATAACACAACTGTAAACCTACTTTGGCCCCACCTTGAATAAGTGTTAGATACCATTCAGTATTTGTCTTTCTCTGGCTGACTTATTTCTCTATTCAATAGTTTGTTGCTAGTGTATAGAAATGCAACTAATTTTTATATATTGATTTCATATCCTACAATTTTATTGAATTCATTTATTGGTACTAAAAGTTTTTTAGTGAGGTCTTTAGGGTTTTCTACATATAATATCATGCCATCTGCAAACAGAGACAATTTTACTTCCTCCTTTCCAATCTGGATGCCTTTTATTTCTTTTTCTTGCCTAATTGCTCTGGCAAGGACTTCCAGTGCTATGTTGACTAAAATGGCAAGAGTGGGCATCTTTGTCTTGTTCTAGATCTTAAAGAAAAGGTTTCAGCATTAAATGTAAGTTGTGGGCTTGTCACATATGGCCTCTATTGTTGAAGTACGTGGCTTCTATGCCCAGTTTGTTGAGAGTTTTTATCATGAAAAGATGTCAAATGTTTTCAAATGCTTTTTCTGCATCTATTGGGATGATCATATGATTTTTATCCTTCATTTTGTTAATGTGGTATATTACAGTGATTGATTTACACATTTTGAACCATCCTTGGATCCCTGAAATAAACCCCATTTGATCTTGGTGTGTGGTCTTTTTGATGTACCATTAAATTCAGTTTGTTAATATTTTGTTAAGTATTCTTGCATCTATGTTTATCAAGGATATTGGCCTGTAATTTTCTTTTCTTATGGCTTCTTTGTCTGGTTTTGGTAACAGGTAAATACTGGCCTCAGAGAATGAGTTTGGAAGTATTCCTCCTCTTCTGTTTTTTTTTGGACAAGTTTGAGAAAAATCGGCTTTAATTCTTCATTAAATGTTTCCTAGAATTCACCAGTAAAGCTATCTAGTCCTGAGCCATTCTTTGTTGGGAGGTTTGTGATTGTTGATTAAATATTTTTACTAATAATTGGTCACTTCAGATTTTCTATTTCATCTATTGCAGAATTCAGTCTTGGTAGGTTGTTTGCTTATAGAAATTAATCCATTTTTCTGGGTCATCTATTTGTTGGCACATAATCATTCATAGTAGTTCTTACTATCTTTAGTACTTCTGTTATCAATTACAATGTCTCTCCTTTCATTTCTAATTTTTGTCTTTGTTCGTCTTTTTTAGTTGATCTAACTAAGATGGTCTTAGTTGGTCAATTAATTTTTTTTAAAGAAGAGCTCTGGGTTTCATTTATCTTTTCTATTGTCATTTTAGTCTCTATTTCATTTATTTCTTCTCTGATCTTTGTAATTTCCTTCCTACTACTGATCTTGGGCTTAGTTTGTTCTTTTTCCAGTTCCTTGAGGGGTAAAGTGAGGTTGTTTATTACCATAACTTCCCTCTTTGAACTGCTTCTGCTTCATCACACAAGTTTTGGTATGCTGTGTTTCCACTTTCATTTGCCTCAATATATTTTATTTCCCTTTTTAATTTCTTCTTTGACCCATTGATTGTCAGGAGCGTGTGGTTTAATCATCACATATTTGTAAAATTTCCAATTTTCTTCTTATAGTTAATTTCTAATTTCATACCATTGTGTTCAGAAAAGATACCTTAAATATTTTAATCTTCTTAAATTTATTAAGACTTGTTTTGTGGCCTAACACATAATCTCTCCTGGAGAATTTTTCGTGTTCCCTTCAAAAGAATGTGTATCCTGATGTTGTTGGATAAAATGATCTGTGTTTGTCAGTTAACTCGATCTGGTATAATGTGTAGTTTAAGCCAATCTTTTCTTATTGATTTTCTGTCTCAATGATTTACCCATTGTTGAAAGTCAGGTAGTGAAGTCTCTTCTTCTATTGTACTGCTCTCTTTTCTTTCAGATCTGTTAATATTTGCTTTACATACTTAGGTGTTTCATGTTGGGTACATAAATATTTACAACTGTTATATCCTCTTGTTAAATTTACCTCTTTGTCTTTATATAATAACCTTCTTTGTCTCTTGTTACAGCTTGGGCTTGAAGTCTATTTTATCTAAGTACAAGTACCCCTGCTTTCTTTTTGCTTTCCCTTGAACGAAGTATCTTTTTTCATACTTTCACTTTTAGTCTCTATGTTCCTTTAAAGCTAGAGAGTCGCTATGGACAGCACATAGTGGGTTTTCCTCTTTATCCTTTCAGCCATTCTATGTCTTTTGATTATAGAATTTAGCCCATTTACATTTGTAGTAATCATTAACAGGTATGGTTTTGCTATTGCCATTTTGTTCATTGTTTTCTGTCTATTTTGTTATTCCTTTCTTTTTTTCTTTCTTGCTGTTGTCTGTTGATGTCTGTTGCTGATGTCTGTTGGCTGTTGATGATTTTTATCATAGTGGTACATTTTTATTCCTTTCTCTTTATCTTTTGTGTATTTACTATTTAATTTTTGCTTTATGGTTACCATGAGGCTTACATAAAACATCCTATAAGAGTTTACTGCAAGCTGACAACAACTTAACTTCCAAAGCATACAAAAGCTCTACATTTTCACATTTTTCCCAAATTTTATGTTTTTGATATCACACTTTATATCTTTTTATATTGTATATCCAGCAACAAATTATTGTACTTAATGTTATTTTCAATACTTTTATCCTTTAACCTACCTTTATTCTAGAGCTATATGATTTACCCATCACCATTACAATATTAGTGTTCTGAATTTCACTATATATTTACTTTCATCAGTGAGTTTGATACTTTTATATGTTTTCATGTTGCTAATTAGCATATTTTCATTTCAGCATGAAGAACTCCCTTTAACATTTCTTTTCAGGCTGGTCTAGTGGTGATGAACTCTTTCAACTTTTGTTTGTCTTAAAAAATCTTTACCTTTCTTTGAATTCTGAAGGATGATTTTGGTATTGTTGATAGGGTATTGTTGGCCGTCAAGTTTTTTTTCAGCACTTTGAATATATCAACCTACTCCCTTCTGGCCTGCAAAGATTCTGCTGAAAAATTGCTGACTGTTTTATGGGGGTTCCCTTGTATGTAACAAGTTGCTTTTCTCTTGCTCTCTTCAAGATCCTCTCATCTTCAACTTTTGACATTTTAATTATTATGTGTCTTGGAATGGGTCTCTTTTGGGTTCCTTTCATGTGGTCTTCCCTGGGCTTCCTGGATCTGGATGTCTGTTTTCTTTCCTAAGTCAGGGAAGTTTTCAGCCATTATTTCTTCAAATAAATTTTCTGTCCCTTTCTATCTTCTCCTTCTGGGGCCCCTATAATGCAAGTGTGAGTCCCTTGATCTTGTCACATAAGCTGCTTAACCTATCTTCACTTTTTTTCTTCTTTTTTCTCTTTGCTGCTCTAAGTAGGCAAGTCCCACTGTCCTGTCTCAGCATTCACTAATTCTTTCTTCCACTTGATCTGGTCTGCCGTTGAACTCCTCTACTGAACTTTTCAGTTCAGTTATTACACGCTTCAGAAACCTAATTTCAATATTTTCAATACCTTTTCAACATTTTCTATCTCTTTGTTGAAATCCTCACTTCTCTCGTGCATTGCTTTCCTTACCTCAGTGAGCACCTTTATTATTGTTATTTTGAACTCTCTAATAGGCACATCACTTATCCCTATTTTGTAAATAGTGATTTCTGGAGATTTGTCCTGCCCTTTTATTCATAGCATATTCCCAGTTCCTCCTTTTCCTTGACTCTCTGGATCAGTTTCTGTACATCAGATAAAAGAGCTGCCTCTCCCAGTCTTGACAGGCCAGTCTTACATTCACAAGATAAGCCTTTTCAGTTGACCCAGCCTGAGCTCCTGTTTGTCTCTCTGACCTTTGTGAATGCCCAAGGCACCATCTTCGTTCTTAGTGGCTCCCAGGAGATAAGGGTGTGTCAGGGCCTCTTAGTGGCTCAAAGGTGAGGATTGCAGGCAGCACTTGGATGCAGGCTGATGAGAAGACATACCTTCAGGCAGAAGCTAGAAAAATATGTAGTTAAGCCCCTCCAGGGATAATCTGAAAAATGAGCATTTTTGCTTGCTCCCTCTGTGCTGAGCCTGGGTGTACAGCCATGGGGGAAAGGAGGGCCGGTGCTTCTGCACCCGTTTAAAAACTACTTCTTTGTTTGAAAGCCCTACTGGCCCTCAGCTAGGTGATCCAGGAGCTCACTCTTGAGGCTACAGCCACAAAAGCTGGGGCACCAGGTGTGTGGACAAGCTCCTTCCAGATGATCTCATCTGCCCTAGATGTGTGCAAATTAGAGGCTGAACACTTTGGCAGCAGACTGTAATGTTTACAGTCAATCTCCTTTCAAGGAAAAACTGAGAGGTGGGTATTTTTGTCTGTTCCATCTATGCTGGGACATAACCACAGTAAATGCTCACACATCCATTAAAAACTATAATACTTTGTGTTCCATGGTCCCATAGGTCTTGCAGGCACAAGTCCTGTTGGTTTGAAAGTAGGTGTTTGGGAGGAATCCATCCCTCAAGAGAGAGCCTTAAAATGGGGCACTAGAGGTATGGTCCAAACCCCCTGCTCCCAAGGAAGAAGCTAGGAGTTGGAGATTGTATAGCGAGAATGTTTCTTTCATACCCCTTTCAATGTGGTTGTTTTCTTAGTTGTCTAATGTATAGGGGTGCTCACTTAGTTTCTAGATTTTTCTCAGACATAATCAGTGCATGTGTGGCTATACATTTGGTACATCCACGGGAGCAGGGATGTTCAGGAGCTTCCTGTGTTGTTATCTTGATGGTCACTCTCATTTTGAGTTCTTGTTCATACCAAAGTCCAGGGGCACTGACACTGAGTTCTTTGGAGGAAGCAAGTATGTTTAAATAGAAATAGCAGTTTAAATAGAAACTCGGCAGTTTGCAAGATAATGTGTTCTATTGGGCACCAGAAGCGAATATTGGCCTATTGGCCCCCGAATACCTTTCATAATAGCCTTCTTCCATGCCAAAAGTCTTCTCGTTCTTTGTATTTCCCCATCTTTTATTAGAATACAAACAGCTTTAAAAGGGAGATATTTGGGGGCCACATTCAGGCACTGATTTCCATGTTCATCATATCACTTCCCAATCTGAGAAGCTGGGAGTGAGCTACACACACGATGTGTAATAAGAAGGTAGTGAAAAGGTATGAGAAGAAGGACCCCTGGGGTGGGGGTGGTAGACACAAAAGCAATCAGCAAAAATGTGCATTCGAAGATGTTTCACTTGCAACATAAAGGAAATAGTTAAAAATTAAGTGTCCAGCTATTTCACTTCCCAAATATGGCCACGGATATAGTGAAACTAGAAATCATATTAGAGATTTTTTTAAAATATGTGTTTAGAAAAGAACTTTAGGATTCCAATCCTATGGTCATGGTGCTCTAAGTATAAATGAACTATTTCTTACTCTAAACACACAGAAGTTCTAAGTAATATATCACTCCCCCAAATTTTAACACATAGCTGAGCTTAAAAGAGATAATTCTGTAAAACTCTTAAAAGAAAGAATTCTCCAGGTGACAGGGTTACACTGGGAATACAAAGGCTGAGTAGCAGGAAAGTAGTATGAGGAGGTGGTTTTAAACCTAGGAATAGACCCTAGAGGTCAAGGGTTGGAAAGCACAGAGGGCAAGGAATGTGGCTTTTGCTAGAAGCAGGAGAAAACTGGAAACAACGCCGAGGCCCTTGAAGGGCAGCTCACACTGTGGCAATCGAACTAGGAAAACTCCACCCACCAGCTCAGCAAAGCAGAAAGGCACTTGTTATCTGCTCAGAACACTGAGTAGAGGAAATTCTCCTGTGAGATAGCAAGCCCTCCAGATACTGTTACTGGAAGAATTACCTAGGAGTATACTTCGCGGG
>PVKM010003161.1:0-59495 GCA_004027735.1 Carollia perspicillata
GCAGAACCAGCGTCAAGGTGGGAGCTATGTACAACGCCAGGCCCCATCCCACTGGGTTCAGTGTTTTGCCATTTCTGTCTTGAAATTTTTGAACAAGGCATCCCATGTTTTTATTTTTCACTGGGCCCTGCAAATGCCATAGCTGTCCCTCTATCAGATGACTGTGCCTCACACAGGTCTGGAAGACACCGTGTATTTATTCATTGGCAGCCACCTCACCCCAAAGTGCCAGCTCAGGGCCCAAACACCCACTAACGCTCCCTGAGCATTGGCCAACATGGCGCCCTGCACACAAGCACAGCCAGCAAAGCTGCAGTTGGCAGAGGAACTGGCACGAGGACCCCAAGGACCCCACTGCTGTTTGGAGGACCCTGAATGAACCTGATGGTCGCCTGAACTCTCTCTTTCATTTCAGTCACACTGCTATACATAGTATTTGGGGGTAAATACAAGGAGTTCGTGAGCAACAATAAGAAAACTCTTCCAAAATGCTGTTTCCCTGAGATTTTGAATTTAGAAATAGCACAATCTTATTATGTATCAGAGTCCCTTGGATATTCAAATGCCATGATTTGCCTAAATATCCCATCGAATGAACAATTGCGAGATCGACTTTGTCTTTCTGTTTATAGGAAAAATATTGCAGTTGCCTGTATTCAAGGAATCGAGGTAATCTAGTTCATGGAGCAGAAATTGAAGAGAGAAAATAGAATTTGAAGTTCACATTTAGTGCACCCATAGGACGTTACACTGAGTGTGGCGACCAGCTGTTCTCCCTCCATTTTTTCAGAAAGATCAGGAGGAAACCACTTAAACTGCAAATGTCAGATGAGTTTCCTGCCAATGGAGTTTGTTGAGCATTATAAGGACCTGCCCACGGGAACCTGAGGAATTTCCTCCTGCAAATATATCCCATGATCGAGGACAGAGTGAATGGCTCCCAAGTTGTATCTTCCAGATGTGCTTCACGTGGGTCTAAAATCATCCTGGCTCACAAACAGCCCGCATCACCACGGCCAATGAGAAGACAACCTAAATGCGATAAATTTGTAAATTGTTCCAGAGCCTCGTTCTCGCTTAGGGAGCCACACGCCTGGCAGAGCCAAGGCCATTTGGGTTTGGTTTGGTTAGGTTTTCAAACCTCCATTCACTCAGCCCCCTTTGGCCCAAAGGACAGCAGACTGGCAAGTGCTTCGCTGTCGAGCTGGCTGTTCTTGGTGTCCTCCAGGCGAGCGCCGTCCAAAAGAAAGAGAATGCACACCACATACGTACAATATTATTAAATTTTCTGCAGCCAAGTTGAAAAAAATAAAAAGGAACAGGTGAGAGTGATTTTAATGGCATATTTTATTTAATCCAACATACCCAAGATATTATAATTTCAACAAGTGATCAATGCTAAGCTCTTTTTAATGAGACATTTTAAGTTGTTGTGTTTTTTTTTGCAGTTAGTCTCTGGTGTCCAGTGTATAGATCACATGGGGTGCGTCTCGATTCAGAGCAGTGACGTTTCCAGTGCTCGGCAGTCACCATGTCAGACAGCACAACTCTAGTCAAAGTGGAAATGTCCTTGTATGGTTTTATTTTGAGTATAAAATGGATATTTACATGATCTTTAAAATTTTCCCAATTAATGGATTTATTTCTTCCTGATTTTTCCCCCTTTTGACTTCATCGAGTTTTTAAAGGAGAAAATAACACTGTCAAAGCCAAGCCTGGGCATTGGATCTACAATAAAAACTGAAAAAGTCAAGTCTTAGGCACACTGATTCCCAAGATTCACTTTGCCCTGGATTTCCATGGAGCACTAGTGGGCTCTTTGTGTAGAGAAGAGACATCGGACTTAAAAGGTAAGGTGGGGGAAGGGGGAGAAACTCAGGAACGTCTGCTGTCATTTGGAAATATCCTGAGACAATGAGAAGGAAGCCCCCTTGCTTCCTAAAGGACCCCAGGATGACGACGCTCCGGGGAAAGGGATGAAGGAAGCAGGATAAGGCAGGGATGAAGCTCAGCAAGGAGGTGGTGTCGGCAGGAGATGAGATGTCTCCTGATCCTGTGGGAGACCCTCTGGGGCTGGTCAAACACCTGTTGCTGGGTGCCACCCTAGAGCATCTGATCGGTCTGGCTAAGACCCAAGAATTATATTGCCAGTAATGTAGCTGGTTGGATTCACTCTGAGAACTGGCTTTAATCTAGAGCATTAACAGCACCACAGAATAGAGCCTACTGGAGTCAAGGGGCCAGGTTTTTGCCTCTGTACCAGCCAGTCATTATCTGGGGGAGGGAGGATGCATGACCTCCCCATCCAGGGGTTCCTGCTGGCCCAGAAGAATTATAATTCCCCTTGGAAGCAGATAGCTATAAAGGCAGCAGGACACTCCCCTCCCTGGGGACTGAGCGCATCAGCTGGGAGAAAGGATTTGGATAGAACAGCAACCCTTCCTCTACTGCCCAGCTGGCTCCAACAGCAGAGGCAGCCAAAGGGCCGATGTGCTATAGCTCAGATGTAACTGACAGAATGTAACTCCGTGTGCGCCGATGCTACTCCCGTCTTCTCCACCCAAGGGTTGCCTCCAGACTGGCAAAGCACCTACACCCATAGAAAGTCATGCTGAAACAAAATGCCCTGTTGGCCAGTGGTTCAACATCATCATTTAACATTTGGGGATGGGTAAGTACAATGAAGTGTGCCCACCACACAAACAAGTGCAGGATTTCAAGGGTGTTCACTGGCTCCCTGGCACCCTGCAGTCTCAGCAGGGATGCTTGGGTGCTGGAGAAAATGTTCAATGCTCAGGTCTCTAAACAGGGTCAGGAGTACCAGGGGTTCCCAGGGGCACTTTGTAGCTGAAAGAGGGAAGAACACAACAGCCTGGTGCCCACAGAAATCCTGAGAGCTAACCAAGCTTCCCTTTGGGGTCAGTCAGTGGGGTTCAGGAGAAACACTGAGATAGTCGGGAATGACACCAGAATTAAGAGATGTGTTCGGTCGGTGATTTTCCAGGTAAATCCTGATTGACTGGGAGGAGGTTTCCTCGGATTGAAACCTGCCTGAGACTGCCAAGAGCCGCCTCGTCTACCCTCCGCTCCGAGGGCTGGGCACACATCCTCATGTTCTGCCAGGGCTGTTTTAAGAGGAAGTTAATAATATGTTTGCAAATTAGGTCACTGAAGGCATAAGTGATAACAACTGGTAATCTTGTAAAATGAAGACGTAGACAATGCCTCCTTTCTGACGGGTTATGGGAAACTCTTAAAAGAAAGCCATCGGTGCGCTTTTCCTTGGCAGTTTTTCTCAGGGTGTACTGAAGCCTATGAAAGAGCTGAGAACAACAGTAAAACATGACTAAATGCAAAATATTCTTTATACCAGTGTCTTCAAGTGAATATAAAAAAAACTAAATTGACCCTTGCAAACAACAGACATCATAGACGAGAAGGGGAACAAACAAAATGGCGAGGAACTCGAGAACCCTCAGGGCATGGTACCAGGCGATGTGGTGGTACCAGAGAGGCGGTACCAGGTGAGGTGGCACCAGGCAATGTGGTACCAGGCAGTGCTGCCTTATTGCTGGGGCCTCCCCGACCAGGTTGCCTCCTTGCCTGGGATCAGAGCAGACCTGTAGTTCTCAAACCCACCTAGAGTTTTTGTTTACGTGGGTTATATCTAACTATCTTTTCTGCTATTAAAAATGAGAAAAAATTAAATATTTATCAATTGATTTATTCAAAAGTAACTATAATACACCCATATGTCATAACCTAGGGTCCCTAGTCATCTACATGTCTTTGTTCAGTCATTTAAAAATTCACAGACCATTAGAGCTCGAGGGCCGAGGCTGAGGGCCTGATTGGGCCCACAGGCCCTAGCCTGCCGCCCCTGCTCTGGAGCGGTGCCCCCAGTGCTGTGACCCTCGATCTGTGTGGCCACAGGGCACTCAAAGTATGGCTGGTCCAGACTGAGACGGGCTGTAAATGTCAAACACACACTGTTCGAAGAATTAGTACAAAAAGGAATGTGAAATACCTCACTACATTTTTTAATATTAGTATATATTGAAATGATAATATTTTGCATGTACCAAGTTAAATAATGTATATATTAAAATCAGTTCCTTCTGTTATTGTTTTACTTAGTTCAATGTGACTATTAAAAATTTTAAATCACCCACATGGCTCACATTTTATTTCTGTGAGATGGGGCTGACCGAGTGCACCTTCATATTGGACCAGAAGCCCTGCACTTCCCGAGGACAGAAGCTTCACTCTGAAGAACTCGACATTTGAAACAACAGTGTAAAGCATGCCACTTGGAACACTCCCGGAAAAATAGCCCTTAACCACGAGCCTGTGCCCCAATTACACAAATTTATTTGTCAAGAACCACAATATTTCCCAAGTTTACCAGGCAAGATTCCTAAAAATATTATACATGCTGTTTATATTGTAAAGAAGAAAAGAAAAGAAGCAGATCTCCCAGTGCAGAAGGCGGTGGCCGCTGAGCACCCCGCTCTGGGTCTGTGCTGACTGGGGAGACATGCAGTTGCTTATGGTGGGCAGAGAAATGAGTTTAATTCCACTGCGTGTCTGAGCACATTGCCAAAGTGGAGCGCTGGTTCTCCTGTGTTCCCAATTAGCAACCTGGCAGGATGACGGGGTTCGCCTCCCAAAGCGCCGTCGGGAGGGCTACGCGTCCTTTGAGGGAGGAGCCTTAGTGAAGTTGGCTGTGAGACAGACTTCTCTCGGATTGCCCAAGAAGTTCGTTTAGTTTCTTTCCATAAAATAAAAGACACATTTTTCAATTTTGCCAATAACTTTGTTGATTTGGATATTCTGAGTATGTCGGTTATCTCCTTCTATTGGCTTCTTAGTGGGTAGAGGCCAGGGGTGCTGCTAAACATCTTCCAATGCATAAGACAGCCCCACAGCAAAGAATTATTTGGCCAAAATGTCAATGGTACCAAGAAACTTCACAAACCATTTTTGACATATTTGATCAGTCACAACACCTTCTCCATACACTGCACAAATCTTTTTTGCTTCTTGAGTTTCAGTTGCATTTTTACCTTCTTGAAATTATGAAGCATCATATGCCAACATGTTGCATATTTTCTCCCACCTTCAGTATTAAAATGGCTGCACAAAAATTCACCAATTTTTATAAGTTTTTTAAAGTGCATGCTGATATGACAGCCATCACAACACAATCTACTAAAATTGTTTCAAGTAAAGTTGAAGACAACTAAGCACTACTAGAGCTGTTGCACAGAAAAAAACAAACGAACTTTTTGGCCAACCCATACTTACATACCCAGCTGACTCCTGCTCTAACACCATCAGCGGGGAATGGTCCCCGCCCTGAAGGAGCTTATCCTTAGTGGGGCACACGGGCAGGCTAGGTCGGGGTGGAGAAAGCCTGCAGCCAATCTTCCTGGACTTCAGTCCCAGCCCTGCCTCTGCCTGGCCCTGGAGCATGAACAGCCCTGAATCTGCTGGGCCTCTCTCCACACTCACATGCAACGTGAGGATGAGCGGCTACCCCTGAACCCCAACACACTGTCAGAGTAGACGGCTGAAGCACTCACCCTGAGAACTGTGCCAGGCTGAGGCAGACAGGACGTTTATCTGCAGGCTGGTGCCTGAGTCCTCTCTCTCATCCCTTACCCCAGGGCTGGCTGTACTCGGGGGAGGACCAGAACCACAGCAGGAAAGGGCTTCACCTGGCAGAGAACTGAGGACCATTTGGTGAACATCAAGACGCCAACAGTGTCTGTTAACAGCATTGATGGGAAACCAGTTTGGGGCATTTGCAGCAGAGCAAAAAGGCTGTTTGGCTGCAGAAGGCTGAGGGAACTGTGATGTTGGAGGTAGCCAGAGTCGAAGGGTAGGAGACCAGTGAAAGCCCACCCAGTAAGCTCTCGTGTTAAGCACTGGGGGTGGATCTGGGTAAAGGGGTGAGCCAACTCATCTTTTAAATGGATCACCTTAGATGCTGTGCACACAACGGACTGAGGGGCCAGGTGGAGGAGACCTTGCAGACTGCATCATCCCAGCAGGGAGGACAGTGCTGCTGAGGTGCGCAGGGCAGCAGCAGGAGTGGGCCAATTGGCCGCTGGAGCCCAGAGGATGTTCTAAGGGCCAGACCCAGGAGCAAGGGCCAGAGAAGGACTGAGGCTGACACTTGGTTCTTGACCTGAGCAGGTGTGTCAAGGCTTCATGGAGAACCTCATTCAGGCTCCTGGCAGGACTGTCTCCTCCCTAATTTTGCCATCTGTACCCTCAGCACTTAACGCATCAATAAAATAGTTCCACAGTGTTGGATCACAATGGTCCCCTTAACCTGTCAACGTGTAACCTGTTCTATGTGTGTTTCTGTTTAATGGCAGCATATCCAATACATACATTGTGGACTCATAAACATGGAACTCAAGGCCAACAGCACATAGCGCAGGCCTGAACCAAGTTCATCTCACATGCATCTTCTCCATGAGGCCCATCATGGACCTCTTGCATTTGGGGACACTGGACAGCACTCCAGCACTATGTTTGGGGGCACAGTTTACACAGTAAAGTCATCAACAAAAAAAGAATAAAAATGTGGAAAATGTGGCTCTGAAGAGATCACCAGCAGGACACTTGTCTACCATAGGAGAGCTGCGACAATACGGCGGTGTCAGCTTTCTGGACCTCAGCTTGGAACCTGCACCCACAGACTCCAATGTTTCATTGCCCTCTACTTCTATGGGTGTTAATTTGGGGGTTGCAAATAAGTGTTAGTGAGTAGGTAAATCTGTAAGTACAGAATGTGCAAGTAATGAGGATGTCCTGCAGTTTGAGAACGCCAAGGTTGGAAAGAAGATATGGGTAGGAGACCAGAAAAAATCCGGGGCCCACATTCTGTTGTGAGAATGTGGAAGATCACTGCTTCGGCAGGGGACCAAGAAGGACGGGACTGCTGCACCCCGTCCTGGACAAGGAGCACCCAGCATCACACAGGTGAAGGGGTCTGGCGAGGACATCCCCTCTGCAGCATTGTTCTTGAAATTGTTGGCTGTGTGGCTCTGGCACTGGGGATCAGGGAGTGTGTGAACCCAGATTGTGGACTGGACAACCCAATCATCCCATGCTATCTCAGTCTGGATTCAACAGCGTGCCCGTGGGCCATGCTGAAGCAGTGAGTGTTATAAATTGGTATATCTCCTGCTATAAATTTTTCGAAATAATTTGATTGTTAATCAATAAAAAGCAGTTTGGGAACAAACTCCTCCCATTGAACACACAAAGAAAAAATGCCCTCACTACAGAGTAAAATGGGAGAAAGATTGGAAATCACTGATTAACTCCCCAAGTTTGCTGCTGTCTGTTGAGATGGTTAAAGGAGGCATTAAGGGCAAGGGTCATATTGCTCCAAGAGAACCCATGCCCCCACCCCACTCAGCACATGTATCTCCTCCATCCTTGTAAAGGAGAGAGTAGCACCCACCAAGGGGCAGGCAACCACTCACCAGGCCGGCCCCTCGCTGTCACCAGGCAGACGTGGGCCCCAAAACAAGGGGCATGATGAGCCAGGCCAGGTAACAGTCTATGTCTGGTTTAGTAGAGCAAGTGGTCAAAAGAAACTCAAATCAAATTTTAACTGGAAAATGTACTCCTTCTAGAGAAGATAATAACCTGCACTTGGCAACATCAGAGCAGACAGGCATCTGTGGGGTCGTTAGAGGTAGTGTGGAAGTGGTTCTGCTAGTGCCTCACACAGCCAGATGGAGGCCAAAGCTGGCTCAGGTGTGAGTTCGTGCCCCCAACACCTCGGCAGTCCTGGGACCCCACCCTTCTGAACTAAACCAGTCGAGGTGTGTGCTCATCTCTCCAAGCACTGCTGGGAGACTCACACCCCCAGAGACTTGCACTGCTAAACAGGTGTAGTCTCCACACTCACCTGTGTCCTCGGGATTCTGGCATCCCTTTCTAGGTCCTGAGGCAGCTTTGTCTTCCATCTATTCCAGTCCCTCATCTTTGCCTCAGCCCCACCCACCCTTTATCTTTGCTTTCTTCTCTGGACTCCGCCAAGCCAGTGGTTAGATACCAGGATGCTGGTTAGCCCTGAAGGGCAGCAGATACTGGGGGGTGTTAGGGGGAGGGACTTTGAGGTGCTGGTCGAGGTGGTGGTGACATCTTGTGGAATGTGGTATGTTTACTTAGTGAAAATACACTTCTGTACGTGTAAGCTATACTTTGTCTGTTTTTAACCCAGCTGGGGGACAGAAAATACGCTGATAAACAATTATGCTGAATGAATTACAAAGCATGAGGCGCTGCATGAGTTCAGAAGCCAAAAGGAGTACCGTGGGCCTGGGTCGCTGAAGAATGTGTTAAGGAAGAGATGAGCATTTCATGGGCCCTAAAGATTAGACAGATAGAGCAATCAGTGTAAGTGCTTAGGTTGGTAGTTGACTGACACTAGGTAGGTAGGTGGACGTGCAGATGACAGATAGGCAGACAGACAAACCTAGGGATGGGGAGGGAGGACTTTTCAGGTGTTTCTCTTATTTGTTCCAATAACGAGAAACCACTGTGTGGCCCATAGAAAGGTGGAGGCAGGTGGTTGGGTCCAAGGCTAGAGCCACAGTGTACTGGAGTTATTTCAGTAAACTGAGCATGGAAGAAAGCCAAAATAAGGGAAAACAAAAACATATATAGTGGAGAGAAATAATGTCTAATTTATAATACAACATTTCTTAACAAATATGTCTATCTGGATAAAAAGTGGTTTCCACAGTGGATTATAATCACATTTCCATGAACTGAATGTTCACTGAGAGTCAATGTGCGCAGGGACCGAGGTTAAGAGCTGTGATTTCTCAAGAGCTTGTTCCACGGATCTATCCAAACACACCTGTGAATCTGTACCCTCCACTATCCCTCATGGCACATGCACTCTGAACTCCTTCAAGGGACACACACCCAGTTGTGGGGTTTGCACCAATTAAAATGCTAACGTTTTCCTATTAGGGAGATACACACGACTAGCCCGATGCTGGCAGGGATGTTGCAGTAAGATTTCTGGAAGAATGGTAAAGGTTTTGTGTTAATATAATGTGACTCATGGTTAGTTCTGACATTTGGAGTAAGAGAGTGAGAATGAGAAATTAAGAAATATCTTTAAAACAATAATACCTGACATCTACATTGAGCAACTGTGGCCTCACACTCTCCTAAGCGTCTTATAAATAATAATATTCTGGACTTGTTTTCCTAATAAGTGACCGATAATCTTAAAGTGACCTGTAATCGTATAATTAAATATAATAGCATGCTGTTTCTTCTAATAGCGTGCTGAGGTCATTGTGCTGAAAGACCCAGGATTGACTGGAGGAACTGCAGGTAGCATTCTGAGGGACAATTGAGCAACTGAGAAGACCAATTCCCATTTTGCAATGTGAAACCAGCAGAACTGATTTATGACAGAATTGATCCATAATTGGTGTGGGCCCTTGAGAAAGGGACCATGCAGGGACATTATTCCCCAAAACTTAACCAGGTGAAGTACTTCGCAAAATTTTAAAAAATGGAGTTTCCCTTTTAAAGCATATTTTGAAGAGTTACAGTGACAAAACATTCTCCCCCAAAGATATTTTCAGCTCAAAATAGATGAGACAGCAGGAGAAATGTTGAAGACCTTGAGTATAGATTTTACAAATTGTAATAAGCTTCTCATCCAGTTTAAATCTTGTACCAAACATTTACTGGTGGACACCTAAGTAAAAACTGGAAAGCATTATGCTGAGTGAAATAAGCCAGGTGGTGAAAGACAAATACCATATGATCTCACCTTTAACAGGAACCTAAACAACAAAACAAACAAAGGAGCAAAAAAAACCAAAGACACTGAAATAGAAAACAGGTTGACAGTGACCAGAGTGGGGAAGGGAGGGAATTTCAGGGGAAAAGGGGAAGGGTTTATAGGAACAAGTACAAAGGACACAGGGACAAAAACTATCAGGGGTGGAAATGGGAGGGAGGGGGGAGAGATGGGTGAGTGGGCTGGGATGGGAGTAAAAGACAGAAAACTGTATTTGAACAACAATTAAATTTTTTTTTTAAATTTTAAATCTTGTAACAAACAAACACCATCACAGCAGAAACTGCACTAAAGTGGGGACACTTAGAAACCTCACATTCCCCAGCAAAACTAAAACTATTAGAGAGAAAGTGGTCTTCGGTCCGACCACCGTCCGAGCTTCGGGTAGGAGAAGAGTCACCGCGACCGCTTTGTTCGCAAAGGCTGAGATGAATGTCCTCTCCATATTCAAAGACAACAGTCCTGCCAACTGTTATCGGCAAATGACACCCAACCCCTTTAAGGAAAGTGTATGGGATGTATTTTGCTTTGTGATCACGACAGTCTCCCAATGTTTAAAAAGAAATCACGTCCAATCCCAAGGTGATAGGGGGTAAATTGCCTGGGGGACGTGGGGTGGGAGGGACCATGGACCATTGTGTCTGGTTAAGGAATCTCTAATTCCTTTTATTGTTTGCTTTTTCACTTGGACACTTGGCTGTCCCAAAAAGCCACCTGAAATCTGTTAGAGTCTCTGGCACTGGGTCCAGTGGCCAGAGGGGTAAGGTGGAGAAGGGTAGGAAGAAGGAGGCTGAGGGGTGAGGATGAGTGTTCAGATCGTAAACCAGTACTCGGCGGGCACTGGCGATGGGAAGCACAGAGCAGTTGGAGCCGGCGATGACAGACAAGCGGCAGGGCGCCCAAACCTGCGATCGCAACCCCGTGCCTGGGGCAGCACCCAGGTGCAGGTGATGCATGAAGGCCAGGCATGCAAAGGCAGCCTCCAGAGCGAGCCTTTGGAAAACCCCCAGAAACACACAGACCTCTAATGGCGGGCTTGTTTTGCTGAGCATGAACAAAAGGCCCAGGGCCTGTGAGCACACCCAGCTCTACCTCATCCTGCAGGGCCAGGGAAGGGGCTCCTCTCCAACCTGAAGGAGAACCATAATGATAAGGTAGATCACACCCAAATCATCATCAGGGAGACTTGCCTGACACGGAAGTACATGCACTGAGATGCACTGAGCTGAGAGGTTGGCTGTGCAGAGAATCCATGAGTGATCAGTGGCGATGCTTAAAAAATCTTCTTGCCTTAAACATATTGTTTACAATGTAAGGAGTGTATGTTTACTGTTCCTCAGCCATGATTCATTTTGTTAAGTGTTTCAGAGTCCATCACCTCTCCTTTGTCCGCAGCTGGATAAAGCCTGTTCCGTTTATTGAGACACTTCACATGGGCTGTGTGCAGCAGAGATTGGGTGACCTGAGACTTGACCCATGGGAAAATTAAGAGCTGTTCACCCAAGATAATGGAGAAATCGAACTCGTGGGTGTGTCTGGGAAGGTACCCTGACTGCTGACACTGTGTTCGGGTTACCACAGAGAAGGAGAAAGATGGCACCTGAGTATCGGGTTTGAGAACCCACGTGGCAGTTGGCCTCTGTCACCTGAAAGAGATGAATACAGACGTTTTCATTCCTCCTTCAGGCACCAGCTGGTGACAGTGCACCTGCGTATGTCCTGTCCCCCTGCTGGATTGTTTTGCCCTGCACCTGCCCACCTGGCCAAATCCTTGGCCACTCTTGGAGCCATTCAAAAAAACCAATCCAAACCCCAAACCTCACCTCTGCAGTGAAGACCTTTGTTGCTCTTCTTAGAGCAAACTTACAATAAAACAAAGTTGTTCGCAGGCAAGTTGAAACTTCTGTCAGGGAGCAGCAGATGCTCATCACGAGGAATGTGGGCCAGTCGTCTGGCACGCGGCTTCCTCCGTGAGCAGGGATGGTTTATGGGCCTCTGGCCCCCCTCTGCCAGGCGTACCCTGACAGTGGACGTGGACTCCTAGACTCCCCCACCCCGAGGTGAGCAAACCTGCTGGGAGACCACGGGGCCTGCAACAGGACACGAAAGGCCAAGATGTCAAGTACATTGGGCACCAGGGGCAGGCCCCTCCGAAATTTGGAAACTGTCTGAGAAATCAGGGCCTTGCTCAGCCTGAAGCCCCACCACAGCCCTGCTGATCACCATCTCCCCACGGCCCCCATCAGTTTTCACCATATTGCTCATCCTACTAGATTCCCCATAACTGCAAACACAGCCCTTCCTCTCGTGGTTTCTGGCAGGACTGGCTCTGCTTCTGATCTGTGTCAGTCAGAGCTCAACCGGTAAGAGATGTGCATTAATGTGCATTATTTTTTGTAAGATTAATTACGAGGCACTGACTTTTCCAGCTGAAGAAAATGGTCCATACGGACAGAGCAAATGTGGATCGATACACACATCTCAGCAAAAGCTCGAAGGAAAAAGGCCCTGTGTGGGTGAAGGGACACAGAACTGAAGCGCACACATAGGCACACGTAGGAGGGATGGGACGAGAGTGTCCAGGCTCACGGCCTGTCTGGGAACTGTGAAGGCAACACCGGGCACCGCGCTTCAACAATCGAAGAGAACATTGTATTTTCCAAATTAGTGAAACCTCTAACATAATGGCAAAATATGTCTAAGCAGGACCAAAAGTGGAGGAGGGAGAAAATGTTTACTTGATCCAAAATAAGGCATGGAAAAGGGAGAAAAGGGAACATGAGACAGTGAGACGAACACAAAACATGTGATGCTCGATTTAAATCCAAGCATACTACTCATAACATTACTTATAAGTGAGCTAAACATTTCAATTAAAAAATTCATATGAACCAGACCTACTAGAATGGCTGACATCCAGACTGCGAACACCGAACGCTGGTGAGCCTAGGGAGCAACAGAAATTCTCACTCATCACGGCTGGGAATGCCCACGGGGCAGCCGCTGCAGAAGGCAGTTTGCTGGTTTCTCGCAAAACGAAACCTACTCTTACCTGAGGACCCAGCTGTGCTCCTTGGGATTTACCCAATGAATTAGAAACAGGTCCACAAAAAAACCTTCCCATGGGTGTTTATAGAGGCTTTGTTCATAATTGCCAAATCTTGGAAGCCATCGAGATGTCCTCAGGAGGTGGATGGGTAAATTGTGCTGTGTTCAGAAAAATGGAATATTATTCAGTGCTAAAAAGCAATGAACTATCAAGCCCTGAAAATACATGGGGGAAACTTAAACGCATATTGCCAAGTGAAAGAAGCCGGTCTGAAAAGGCTACATACTGTGTGATTCCTACTTCATGACATTCTGGAAAAGGCAAAACCACGGAGACAGGAAAAGATCAGTGTCTCCCCGGAGTTAGGGGTTAGAAGGATGAATAGGCAGAATACAGAGGATTTTCAAGGCAGTGAAATTATTCTGTATAAAACTCTAATGGTGGACACATGCCATATGAACCCTAATGTAAACTATGGGCTTTGGTTAATAATCATATAACAATATTGTTTCCTCAACTATACAAGTGTAGCACAAAAAAGCAAAATGTAATAAGAGGAGAGACAGGGTGATTGAGAGGGTAGATGACAACTCCCTCTACTTTCCACCCAATTTTTCTGTAAACCTGACACTGCTCTGAAAAATAAAATCTGCAAAGATTGTCAGATTGGAAGTGACCAGGAACACCCAGCAGCTCCTGCCCCCCTCCTTCAGGTGTGAAGTGCTGTTCCTTCTCCAGCTTCTGGAACCGCACGTTTCACCTCTCCTGAACACTTCGCACTTACGGTATCAATTTCTTCCTAGGTGTGTATTTAACTGTATTTCACAAAATTTATGTGTTTTGTTTTTGTTATTACCTAGTGAAAAATATTTCTAATATCCACCATTATATCTTCTTTGACCCATGGGCCAATTAAGAGAGTATCACTGGATCCCAACTAGGGTATTTTTACATTATCCTCTAGTTTTCAGTTTCTAGTTTGATTCCATTAGTTTCTAGCTTAATTCTCTAGGTTCAGAGAATTTTATGAGTGTGAAATCAGATGATAATAAAACACAAAATAAAGTATATAACACAGATCTAGAGTTTCAACAGCTGGTTTTTTGAAAAGACAATTAGAACCGATATAACTCTAACAGAATGGATCAAGAGATAGGAAAAGAACGTATTTTTAATATAAGGTGATAAAAATAGAAATAGTACAATCTTTTAAAAGGTGAGAGGGTGTTACAAATTCCTTTAAGCAAATAAATTTGAAAATTTAGATCAAGTAGAAGCAAATAAAAAATTTTTAATATAATGATCACAAATATATTCATGAATCTTGAGTTCTATTCCACAACAAGAGCCCCCATAGCTGCCTAAGCTGTAGGGGGGCTGCTTCAGGACCAAACCCCTCCCCCGCCACACCCCCCCAAGCCCGCCACCACTTCCTTCCTGCTGTGGCGTCACTGGCGCCCACCAGTGGAAAGTGAACATGCCAGCTGGGTGTGCACTGCTAGCATTAAATATCTAACTTTAAGATCCTTTATAAATAGATTAAGCAGCCATTTTAAAACACATTTCAAATTTTATCTCCTCTTTTTCTGTGTTGAGGACACAGGACCTCTGGAAAACAGGGAACTCCAAAGTTTCCATGGCACTGCCAAGAGATCTAGCAATATCTCAGTGTTTGAGGAACTTTTCAAAAAGTCACACAGTGTGGGGTTAAGGGTTTTGTTTCCCACCCCAGCACACAGGAACCCTGAGTCATTGTCTCCCAGAAACACTTCAGACCCTGAAGGGTGGAGCTCGACACCACCCACCTGGAGGTAGAACTCTGACCCCCGTGAGGTCGCACCGCCTCCTGATTCGGCAACCCTCCCTGCTCACCTGCCCCCTCAGCCCTGGGCACTGGGAGCTTTCCTCCTCGGATTTAGTTCCCAGAAAACCCTCACCCTCCCATGTCAAAGAAGACCCACCCCTCACAAACAACACCTGCGCCTGTGGGACATGGGTGCTTCCCTTGGCCCTGAAAGCCTACATTCATGCTCCTGGTATCAGCTGTTACAAGTTATATGAGTTGGCCCTCCAGTCTGTCTCCCACTGTCGCTATTCCCAGACGTCCTTCAGGGAAAGACTTCCATAAGGATCTTGCTCCACTGCACCCACCAGGCTGCTGAGCAAATGCATAGCGAATAGTTCTCTGAATAAATGGATGAATGAATGTTACAGGAGAGTGTGGGTGTGGCACACACATGGGTTTGAAGATATACAGGGTTCATTGTTGCCTCTCACCCCATTCTGAATGGGGGCCACACCTGCCCTTCGACATCAGGGCCTCCCACTGCTGGTACTGCTGGACAGCAGCTCTGCCCCAGGAAAAATGCCCCACCCTGGGCCCTGGGCCTTGGGCCCTGGGCTCTGACGGCACAGCATATTAATACAGAGGTATGCATGTGAATTAATCCAAAAGTGCTCACGTAAACACACTGAGTTAATGCAGAAGTGTGTATGTAAATGCTCTGAATTTGTCCAGAAGTATATGCCTAAATGGAATGAATTAATCCAGAAGTATATGTGCAAATGAAATGAAACAGAGGTCCCTAAACAAAGGGGAGAGGACCCTGAAGACACCAAACCACAGGACAGAGGAGCCTCTCTGAGCAGAAGTGAGGGGCAGGCGACAGCCACCCGGGAACACGTGTGAGGTCTCGGCAGCTCCCCCTCTACTTCCAGAGGCCAGGACTTGTCTGCACAGCTCTGGCTGAGATCCAGCTCACACATTCCTCAAGGAGCTGTCATGTCAACGGGAAACCAGGAACATGCAGAGGTTAATGCTTGGAAAATATACACGAGGGGGAAGGCCAGTACCCTGCTAATGTTTGTGGGTATTGGACATCCAGCTGGTGCAGAAATTTGCGATTAAACTCAGTGGGGTTGCAAACTATGTCCCAATGTACTTGGGATGCCTACTCAAAGGTTTGCTCTTTTCTCAGAACCCACTCCAAGAATCTGTTCTGGTGACATGCAGGGGGATATCCTCACACCAGGGAGGAAAGGACCAGTGCTGAGAGGAGGGCTGCTCCCACCAGATTCCCCTCCTCAGTCCACTGCAGGGTCAGGATTGACTGGGGCTCTCCCTGCCGATACACGGGCCAGGACTCGGGGGCAGGAGAGATGACAGCCCAAGGTGCTGTGGAGAAGTGAGAGTCTCCTTTGCATGTTGCCAACCTGCAGCACACATATCCTACTGGTGAAGCACAGCCGGACACCAGGCTATGGTGCATATTATTCATTTAAAACAAAACTCATTCCATTGTATTGTACTGTGCAACACAATGGAATTCTACTGAGCCGTAAAAAAGAAGAAAATCTTACCTTTTGCAATGGTGTGGATGGATCTGGAGAACATTATACTAAGTGAAATAAGCCAACCAGAGAAAGACAAATACCATATGATTTCACTCATATGTGGAATCAAGTGAACAAACTGAACTAACAAGCAAAACAGACAAACGAAACATAGATACAGAGCAGATGACAGCTAGTGGGTAGGGGGAAGTTAGGGGGTGGAGAGACTGAGCAAAAAAGAAAAAGGACTCACGGACATGGACAACAGTGTGGTGATTGGGTGATTGCTGGTGGGAGGGGGGTATAAGGGGACTACATGGTAATGGGAAAAATACAATAAAGATTAAATTTTAAAAAAATAAAACAAAATACAGACTGTGAGTTTGTACTGTTTGTGAAAGATGGCCCGTTTTTCCTGTGCACACTGCAGACAATTGGCTCTCCCCAGCAGTCAGCATTCTGCACTGGAAGGCCACCAGCCAGGCCCAGAATATTGTTTCTCAACAGCAAGGGCAGTGGGCCCAAGAGACCTCTTCCCATCCTCCGAGGACCTGCAGGTGAATTGTGATCGGTTTATTTCAAAACCATCAGAGTCCTCACTTTAATCTTCTGCTCCGTGTTGTTTTATTATCTCTGCCTTGGTTTCCACCTAAGTGTCTGCAAGGAGGCCTGGCGTGGCCACAGCAGACAAAAATGTCACACATCACTTCATCTAGGAGAGCCCCGAGGTTCTACCACTGGGGCCAAACACAGGGCTGCCAAAGGATGGGAAGTGGGAGATTCTGCTTTGCCTCCTTTCAATACTTTTTAGGTCTACGTTCATGACAGGATTGCAGCTTGGGGCTGTGCTACCTGGGGCTAATCAAACTCTCTGAATTAACCTCTCTAAAACGAGGAACAGTAACCCAACATACAATCTAACTGTAACACACAAATGAGATGGCGTTGCTCAAGTGTTCAGTCACACATCTGCTACAGGATGGTAAGCACTCATTGATATTTAACAATCGAGAGAAAGATGTGCTTCCATTCATTAAAATCTAGCCATTATGGAAGAGTTAGCACCACGGACACTGCCCCAGCAAGTTAAAAACACAAGTTAAGGTATTTAATTTTGGACATAAAAGTAACACTTTTTGTGATGAACATGCATGGCTCTCAGGATTTCTGTCTGATTACAAACTGCACAGGTTCTGAAGTTAGCCTGGGAGCCATCAGTGAGGAAAGACCCAGTCTGGCCACCTGTGGATATGGGGTCTGAACTAACACCACATCCCTCTTCAAGAATCCTAAATAAGAAGTTAAATGAAAAGATGATCTTAAATCAGTAAAACTGCAAAAGCCCTGGCAGACTTAAACACAGACTTGTCCTGGAAGAGGATTCCCAGCCCCAGAAAACCCAGGACCCCGCCTTGAAGGTCATCTCACCTCCCTGGAGGTAGTTCTGCAGGAAAACACAACCACCAGAGAGAGTGAAAAGGAAAGAGAATGCACGCCCTCAAACCTGGAGTTGTTGAACCATCCGACAAAGACTGTAAAGCAAGGGCTGTAGGACTCTCTGAAGCAGCCCCACCTGAACCAGGTCAACATATTGAGACCCTCCCCACTTTGTCCCCAAAGCATGCTGACAGATGTCCAGGGAACACTCAATGCCCGTGTCCTGGCTACTCCTCTGAGCGTTGTCATTCCACCCCACTGATCGCGTGCTCGTGAATCAAGTCTTTTGTATACATTTTCAAACTTGTTTGCTGCCGTTATATTTCCTACTTAATTACATGATTTAATTATCGTGAAAACCAATAACAAAAGGAAAACAGAGTTTTTAATAGAAAACTAAGTCAAGTACCTTTAAGAATGGGATGAAATGGCTGCAGGGAAAGCATGTTGTTTTGTTTACTGCAATCTGACAGCAGCGAGAAGAGAAACATCACCTGCTCAGCAATGACAGCCGGCCTGCAGCAGACCCCTCCCCACACCAGAAACAGCAGAAGACCACCGACAGTGTCTCAGTGCTGAAGGGAAGACCGTTGACTTAGAAACCAGAGGGCTGCTGAATGGTCACTCCAGACTGAAGGAAAAGATATTGGCACATCGCGAAGAGAGGGGATATGACTCAGGAAACCTCACTGAAAGATCTGGTAAAGGGCGTAGCTCAGTAAGAGCAAAAACAACCTATAAACAAAAGGTAAGAGACAAAAGGAGATGGCAAGCAAAGCCATTGTTAAACTCAGGTGTATCGTAACAACAGATGACTCCAAAATGCTTTCCAAGATGAGCTTAACAGATGAGGTGGGAAAGGAAGGCTGGAATTAAGGGTTTCCACAGTCCTTGTACAATTAAAAATTTCATAGAGATAGCAGTTGGCTTTAGCCAACTTATAGTTTGACCTCATATTAAAACCAGCAGCAGGAAGAGGAGGAAGTAAATTCTCATGATTTAGTCAAGACAGGAAGATGGCAGGGGGTGGGGGGGGAGCTGTAGAAGGCAAGCAAAGAGACGACAAAATAAAATGTGCTTATGAGTTGGGACTGGGCTTAGGTTTCTTATAATAACCATAAAGAAAAATTGGTAAATTGGAGATACTTAAAACTTGTGTTCATTCAGGTGTTCTGTTAAGAACATGAATAGGTGAGCCATAGACAGAGAGGAAAAGAATAAACCTAATAAAGGACTAGTTTACAGGATACATAGAGGTGCGTATTACTCCATAATAAAAAGACAAACAACCTAATAAAAAAGTAGCAGAAGATTCACCTCACAAAGAAAGATACGCTAGTAGCCAATAGCACATAAAACATGTTCAACATCATTAGTCATCAAGACACTGCAAATTAAATCCACAATATGATATCACTGCATATTTATCAGGATAGTTAAAAATTAAAAGACTCACAGTACCAAATCAAGGATGTGGGGCAACTGTAATTCTCAAGTATTGTTGGTAGAAATGAGAAATGATATGACTATTTGGGGGAAAATTATCTGGTGGCTTTTTAAAATATTAAACCTATAGTCACCTTGTTCCCCAGAAATCCTCTCCCAGCTATTGAGCCAAGGAAAATGAGTGCATATGTCCATACAAGGTCTCACGGGCAGATGCCCCAGTGGTTTTGTTTGTCACGCCAAGGCCTAGGGACAGCCAGCTATCCATCAACAGGAGAGTGGACTGGCAAACTGGGGCATTCGCACCCCAGAAGCCTGTTTGGCAGTGGGAGGAAGTGAGCTCCTGCTGCTTGCCGTGACGTGGGTCAGCCTCAAAACCCTCACACTGAGTGGAAGAAGTCCTACACAGTGAGAGGGACTTTGGCTGCATCTGACACCTTCTGGTTTATGCAGGATGGGCTGTGATGGAAAAACAAACAGATGGAGAAAAACAATGGCTGCCTCTGTGGGGTGGAGACAAGGAGTGAGTAGGAAGCGGCCAGAGGGAACTCCATGGAGAGGTGGGAACATCAAACTTTTCAGAGATTCGGGTTTCACGGGTATGTGAATCTGTCAAGAAACAGAGAGGGTTCATTAAGATATAGACATTCTATTACATAGCATATACAGCTCCAAAAGAGAAAACTATAAAGAAACACTGCACCCTAGATAATAATGTGGATGTTGAAACTTTAGGAGGAAGTGTACCAATGTCTTTATTTACTTTGAAATGTGTCAGACAAGATAGATGTTTGGATGTGTCAAAAAGCAAGTACTGGAAGGGGTACTGAGAGAACTGAGGTGGTAGATACATGTCTTTTTTGCAAACCAGTGAAGTTCTTTCAATTTTGCTGTGTACTTTTAATTTTTTATACATGTTGAAAAGGTGATGCAAAAATGGTAGATTAAGACCATTTTTCTTATATTTAAAACCATCCAATATGCCCTGGCTGGTGTAGCTCAGTGGGTTGAGTGCCAGCCTACGAACCAAAAGGTAGCCAGTTCCATTCCAAGTCAGAGCACAAGCCTGGATTGTGGACAAGGTCCCCAGCTGGGGGTGTGAAAGGCGACCACACATGGATGTTTCTCTCCCTCTCTTCCTCCCTCTCTTCCCCTCTCTCTAAGAAATAAATAAATCTTTTAAAATAACTAAATAAAACAATTAAATACATTAGCCATTCAAGGCAAGCAGACTGATTAAATTCCTGTGTCAGATGCCATAGACAGAGAGCATCTCATCTTTTCCTGCATTCTGTTCACAGAAGCCAGTCGCTGGGTTCAGAGGAGGGGGTTACACAAGGGTGTGAGCTCCAAAAAGACCAGTGGGCACAGTCCCCTCTACTTTGGTTCATAGCCTCCCCTAGCCCATTTTAGGGATTCCGCAAGCCACGACCATATGTTTGTCTTCAACTCTCCAAGTTCATTGACTTTTCTCCAGGCTGCTGCCTTCCCAGAGGCAACCACTGGAAGAGTTTGGGTGATAACTCCCAATCTTTCTATTCCATGACATGTGTATGCATGCAGACATATAGCTCATTTTTAAATAAGGCCAATTTTCCACACGATGCACAGAAGACCCTCGCTGTGTGTCCTCTGCTGGCCAGGCTGATGACAAGGTTGGCCCCTGACCCCAGTGTGCTGATCAGACAGGGCCCTTCAAGTTGCTGATGTCTGCAGAGAAAATCTATACTCCAAACAGGGACAAGGTGCTTCTAAAAACAAAACTACTTTTGCACAATGTTTTGACGATTTAAAAATAATTTTGCTCACAAGCTAGATGTCACTGTAGTAATGCATGAGACATTTAACAGGGAAGAGAAAAAACTCTAATTAAGCTCAAGTCTCCTTAAAGGACAGAGGGAAACTAACACTCCGAGTCACCCATCCAGGTTTTTAAATATGTATCAGAGGCGAAGGACTTCTCTAGTGTTCAAGAGAAAGATCTAGCCAGAAAGGGCCTCAGAGGAGGTTCAAAGCCTCAGAGAAGCATTTCTGAGAGAGCTCACAGAGGGCTCTTCTAGGTTTTTTGGTTGTAAGAAAAACTGAGGAGAGTGTTGCTGGAATAAGAAATCTGCAAGCAGGATGTTTCCACCCAGAGACCACAGGAGACTGAAACTAGAAAACACTCGAGTACAGGGACGTCAAACTCATTTTCTCCGGGGGCCACATCAGCGTCGTGGTTGCCTTCAAAGGGCCAAAATAATTTTAAGACTGCATAAATGTAACAGTAGCTGTAACTACTCCTTAACAGCTAAGGAGTTGAAATTACATTCAGCCCTTTGAAGGCAACCTCAATGCTGATGTGGCCCCGCACCGTGAAAATGAGTTTGACACTCCTGCCCTAGTGGGTAGATACAGGGAGAGAATGCCAACCAATAGAGATGGAGAAGACCAGTCCCAAACCAAAAAGCTCATCATTGACATGAATTAAGCCTGGCTCTACAAAAATAATAATAGTAATGATAATAATAGTAGTAAAAACACCTACTCCTCCCATTCTCAAGAAGGATCTTCATTTTGTGCCTTGGAGATCTCCAACCCCATATAAACTGTTCAGTCGAACAGTGCGATTGGCACCCAGCCACACCCTCCAGAGTTCCTGGGACATTCACAATGTTCTCTTTACAATTTCTGCACAATTCTGGGATTGATTAATTATAATACTAACTGTACTTTACCTAAAAAGCCTTCTAAAAATCCAATATGAATGAGTTCACAGATCAAAAAACATACTGTCAAATCATTCATCCTCCTTTGGAATTTGGGAGCAATGGACACTAACTGTGGCATATAAAAGGTGGCGTCACCTTCTTTGACTCTCCTTCCATGGAGAGGTGGGAGTCTGCGCCCCCTCCTCTTGAGTCGGGGCCAGCCCTGAAACTGCTGTGGCTAATAGAACACAGCAAAAATAATGCTTTGAGAATTTCCAGACCCAGGTCTTAAGAGAATGACAAATTCCACTTACTGTCTCTTTAAAAACTCACTCTTGAATCCCAAGTGTAGAAAAAGTCTGACTCCTTTGTTAGAAAGACCATCTAGAGAGACCTTTAGACAGTGGAGAGGACAAGAGACCCAGATGAGGCCACCTTCTAGCTCTCCCTCTCGAGACACCAGAGAAATGACATATAAGGGGACTCCCCTGCCACAACTGCCCAGACTTCCGGCCTCGGTCAGTGAAAACCTGCTTGTCAAAAGTCTTCCTGAACTCCTGAGCCTCACAACCTTGAGCAAATAAATGGTTTGTTTTAAAGTACAGAGTTTGGGAGTAATTCAGGTGCAGCAATAACTAACAGGAACCAACTTTGGTTCAAGGAATGAGGTTCTGCTATAACACACACTTCAAATGTGGGCTGGAAGGGCCTTGGGAAGGTGGCTGGTGAGCACTTGAAAGATAGTGAGAAGATTGTTATTGGGGCTGGAGGAAGGCAACATCTCCCCCCACCCATCCCCCCTTTCACAGTGGCAGAAAATTCAGCTACAGGGTGTCCTATGGCAGCATTAGAGAAAACCCACTTACTGAGTTAGTGAATTTGGTTAAGAATATTTCCTGGCAGAAAGCTGAAAGTATCAACAAATTTCTGAGACATGATAACATGTAGATAGATGAACATATTGCAAAATCGATAAATAACAACTGTTTAGTTTTCAGGCAGAATTTAGAGATAACATCAGCCAACAACTGCTGAGTTCAAAAATAAAACTGTCTCTCAACTGGAGTCTCTCCAGTCTGCAAAAGAATTCAAAATAAGAAATGACCTCAGGGAATACACTCACCCAGGGTGAGGAGAGTTGAAGAATGGGCTGAAGATAAAGGTCTCCAGGAGGTAGTTGTAAGACCCTTTGTTGAGACCTTAGAAATATTTCAAGATGTATATATTAAGACCTCTGAACATCTTAAGAATGTGGCCCTTGGACCCTTTCAAACTGGATGAAAAGGCTCTAAGGACTTTAATAGCCTTGCCTCACAGCACCCTGATCAGCAGTCCTAGAAGGGCCTGTTTCAAAAAGAAACATGGTGTGAACAGAATGTATAATAATCTGATACACAGGAAATTCATCAGATTTTTAAAGAAAGTACAGCAGCCAGACCCGAAAGAGGCAGAAACTATACAAACATAGGACTTTGACTTCCCCCACCCTTTTACAGGCAGAAAGCATGCAGGGAAGGCTCCTTATCTAGAAACACGTGCTGTTTCTATGGGAAAGGAAGGGTGTCTCGGGGCAGAACGGAGGGCCCGGGGAGCAGGAAGGCCCAGACGCAGTGACTGGCAGCATGTGCGTGGCCGGACTGCAGAGCTGCGAGGGGCCGGTGACTGCCACGGGACTTCTATTTCTTCCCCTTTTGAGAAGGCCTGTGTAGGTGTCATCACTTTACATCAGAGGCCATAGGAAAGGACACTTTGTCTTTTAGGTCGGAAGTCTTAAAATCAAGAGTGGCAGCATCCTGCCCAGGGCTTCTTAGCCATGGGTCTGGTTTCATTTAGCAGATCCTGGACTTTGAGCCTGAACCTGCCCTTGCAATGGGATGAAACTTTCAGGGCCCTCGAGAGGGGAAAGGAATGTATTTCACATGTAGGAGGAATGTAAGTAACTTGTATTCAGGGAGCAGACTGAGGCCAATTCAAGATGAATATAAATGTCTAACTATTCTCCTTTGGGGACATGAAGTCTCCTCCCCTTGGATCCGGCCAGGGCTTTTGACTACTTCACCCGGTAGAATGCAGGTGGTTCCTCCCCAGACCCCGGCCTAAGGAAGAAGGGAGGGCTTCCACTTTCTCTCTTTTGAAACCCACGTTGGAGCCTTGTGTCACCATGTCCGCAGTCCAACTACCCTGCTGGAGGCCATGGGGCAAGGCCCTGTGACAGTGTGGGGAAGAGAAGGGACACAGCTGCTCAGCCAGCCACCAAATGTGGGAGCAAAGAAGCCGTCTCCAAAGTGGATCCCCAGTCAGCACCTCGAAGATCCGGGACAAGCCATCCAGCTGAGCCCTTCACAAGCTTCTGGCCCCCAAATCTGGGGCAAAAGAAGATAATGGCCTTAAGCCACAGCACCAAGACTGACCAAACCATCATCCTTATAACTCACGGGCTTTATTTGTCTAAAAAACTAAAGTGAGTTAATATTGTTCCCTTCATCCTCCAATTAGGAGGATCATTACCAGTTCGCTGGGGAGGAGGTGGGACAATCATGACTTGTGGCCCGTCTGAGGTCAGGCAGGAACGGCCTTGCACAAAGGCTTTACCATGCTCACCCCTCCGCTAAACCCTGAATTTTCGTGAAACTTGGCACTTTCAGCACCTACTTGTATAATTGCATGCCTTGTATGCGAGGGTCCTTTCCCATGATCAGCAAATACGGCATGGCAGGCGGTGGGGAGGGGCCCATCTCACACATTCCGAGTCGATCCCTTGAAGAGCAATGATTCCTGCCCTGGCTGGTGTGGCTCAGTGGACCGAGCACAGGCCTGGGAACCAAGGGGTCACCAGTTTGACCCCCAGTCAGGGCACATGCCTGGGCTGCCAGCCAGGTCCCCACTGGGGGGTGCGTGAGAGGCAACCACACATTGTTCTTTCTCTCCCTCCCTTTCTCTCTCCCTTCCCCTCTCTAAAAATAAATAAATAAAATCTTTAAAAAGAACAGCCATTTCTGACTGTTCAAGATCAGGATTTCTTTTTCTAACATTGGTTATTCTTGAAATTATAAAATGTTTATGTAAGAAACTTTATGTCCTTAAACTATTAATATTTACTTATAGTAAACCATTCATTTACTGGGCCTATCCATTTTTTTTTAATTTGGGCATCCAGTAATTAACAAAAAGTGAAAAAAGTAAGACAAGGATTCTCATGAACCTTCCACTACATTTTTTCTGCCTTATAACCAGGAAGGTCTATTTTGTAGCATTTCCATAGCAGAGAAAATGGCTGTTTGGACTCCCTTATCTGAGTCAGAGCCTCATCTGCTGAATGGCACCCCAGGCCCACGTGCTGCTCCCCGCCTTCCGCTCACCTGGAGCCAACCAGAGGGGCAGGACGATGCTGGCTGGTTTGTGCCTTCAGGTAACACCTGCCATCCCCAAATCAGTGCACTTTCCCTAAGGCGGATCTGTGATGCGACCTGCCCCGTGTCACTATAAGGACACCGCCTTCTCAGGGCCATGTCGGGTTCCCTCTTACGCACAAAAGAGAGGTCCGCAATCAAAAATGTGTCCTTTTTAGGCTTCTCATGCTAATGAAACACTGCATAAATTCTGCCCCTTTCCAAAAATTGGTCACTGGAGGCAGTAAACTATCATTTAATAAATCAGAAAAGCATTCTATACAAAAGACATATTTATTTAATGAGCAACACAAAAATTCTGGAGTAAAGCAATAATATTTCCCATGTGGCTTATGCTATAAATATGGAACCCATGACGATAAAATTATTTAGAAAGTAATATTGCAGATTTTGAATTTCTTTGGCTTTTACTTGCAAGATCTGAAAAATTTTCTCCAGCTTTAGTTCATTTGAAGGGCTGAAGTTCTGAAATCCCAGTCGATTAGAGCTGCATTCTTAGTAAACAACAATTCTGAGAAATTGAAAGTTATATTTTCTGTGTGGTTCATGTATTCATTTCCTTGTACAACACCACCCAGGAGACTTGAGACATTTAAAGGAAATTTTCCTGTTTTTTTACCCCTGCAACTGATTTCTCACAGTACAGAGACTCTGCCATTCCCACTGCTGACAACACCTGCTGGCAGGCAGGGACCTGCTGAGCAGCCACTCCCAGTCCCTGGGGTCCTTCCTGGGCTACACAACCAAGTGCGGCCAGTCAGGATGGTGGCCACAGTCCAGAGGGAAGGCGGGTCTGAGGCAGCAATGGGAGCTGCATCTTGTGAGCAGTCAAGCGAGCCTCCTGTGGTCTCTTGCATCTCCTGCCCCACAGCTGGGGTCCTCACCCTCCACCATCAAGGTCTCTGGACAGGGCCACAGCTGCTACCATGTTCCTGGTAACCTGCCGAGATCCCAGTCTCTTTGTGGAGATCACAGCTCCCACGTCAGCATTGCCAGCAGTCCAGGACTGCCAGCTGTGAGACCCTGACCATCCAAATGGGACGGACCATAGGGGAGGTGGAGCCAGCCAGAGGGAGCAGAAGCATGAGTAAGCCCAGCTACCGGCAGTGCGAAGATGAAGGGGTGCGGGAGTATGAATTAGAGAGGGGCCATCGAGGGCAACATCCCAGGGGTGGTGAAGGGTGGGTGAACGACAAGAGGGGGCATGCAGCGGGCGGCAGGGAAGGCCTCGGACCTGATGAAAAAAAGGAGGTTCTGTGAAGACCCAGCAGGGAACCTGGAGGCCGGGCCACCCAGGGGACAGCAGACAGACAAAGGCCAATGGAAGGGGCACCAAGGAGTTGATGAAATGCCAGCAGAGAGTCCCAAGTGGGGAGTGACAGGATTTGAGGTGCTCTTTTCGGGAACACTGATATGATTCGAGTTGCTGTATCTGGTGGTCCCTTGCTGCAGTTGGGCAAGAGGCACACGAGAGTGGACACAGGGAGGTCAGGAATCAGGGCAAGACGTGACTGGCCTATGAAACTGGTGGCATCGTTCAGGCAGAGGTGGGGAGCAGGACTGGTCTTTCAAGGAGTCCAGCCGACTGGAGACAGGAGTGAGGGAAGTTAGCAGGAGACCCTGGTGGAATTTTCACCCAGATGAGAAGCCCGGATGGGAGGTAGAAGAGGCACACCACATGCCCTGCCTGACAGTCCTGTCACTGGGCTTTGATCACCACCAGTCCTCTGCTCATGCCGTGCTGAACAGGACCAGAGGCCACTGTGACCAACCCCTCACCCTGTGGCTGCCTCGACCGCTGTCCACTGCCCAACCGCACAAGGCTGCACACATGTCCAGAGGGCTTTGCCGGCAAGAAATAAAGAGCAATAATGCAGAGGAGGGGACACTGAGAGTCCATCACCACACCTGACATTTTCACCTGGCACAGGTGCTACTATTAGGGACCGGGCCCTCCAGGAAAGGTCAGGTGCCCAGCTGTCTCCACACTGTCTTCTCCTTGTAGCTTTGAGCCACAGGGCACTGTCCAACCTCCTACAGACAGAAGGTGGAGACACACTCACCTCATGAGGACAGATGTTAACTCTGCACATTATATTCTGAACCTGTAAGGAAAAACCCACGAGGTGGTTGAGCCAGGAGGGCAAGTAAGCTTTAGCAGTAGATGAGCTAGGACCCTGGGCAGAGGACCCTGGGCAGAGAGGCAGCCTGGACTGCTGCTCAGGCTCATGTATTCCACACACTAGAGCCCAAGTGGAAAAACGTGTCAGCCCAGGACCTGGGGACGAGGACACCAGACAATATCAAGGAGCCAGAGCTCATGAACAATTTTTAAATATTTTATTTATTTATCTTTAGAGGAAAAGGGAAGGAGAGAGGGAGAGAAACATCAATGTGTGGTTGCCTCTCATGAATCCCCTGCTGGGAACTGGCCTGCAACCCAGGCATGCGCCCTGACTGGGAATCGAACCGTGATCGTTTGGTTCTCAGGCCAGCGCTCAATCCACTGAGCTACACCAGCCAGGGCTTTTGTGAACATTTTAATACTTCTTCTACAAGTGGCTATTCTTATAATCATAAAAATTAAATTAAACAAAATTTATATTGGTATTTAGTATGCTTTGCCAGAGACAAGATAACTTTGTATATAACAAGATATGCAAATGCAAATACATTATAGTGTGTGTGTATACTGTATATATACATTCAAGCATGCATAATGCCTTTGTATGCATATATTTTGTTTTATATGATATATATACATATATATAGCTAGCCAGAGCCATGTCTCTGGGCCTAAAGCCATGTTCCTCAAACTATTCTCTGTTCAAGAAAATGACAGATATTGCATAATTATATTATTTCATTACACAGGAAAAGTGGTAATAAGTAATTAGGTGATTATAATGTATTTAAAAGATTGTTATAGTGTTCTCTTATTTTTTATCCTGAAACCTCTGACACTTGTCTTTTAAAAAGTCCATAAACACAGCTGCTAATTTATGACAAAATTGTGGCCAGGGGATGGTGGCAGGTATGGCCTCTCACAGAGGGTGTCTGTGCCTCCTCACACCAAGGAGCACCCACCTTGTGGGGGCAGACCGTCCACCCACCTTCTCACCCTGGCTCCCTCCCCTGCCCCAGGAACTCTTCTGGGAGGGTAAAACATTGTGTCTCGGTGAAAGATAAGTTAAGTTGTCTCTGGAAGTGGAAAGCCGCGTGGAGCCTGAGGAAGTCAGTGTCAGTGAGCCCAGACCAGTGGCCCTGGCTATGAGGGGATCTGCGAGCCTCTCTCACTTGAGGGACAACAATGACCCTGGGGTTGTAGGGTGGTGACCCTGCAGTGAGAGCACCCAAATACCCAGGGCTGCAGAGGGGACGATCTGTGTGTGGAGACCCAGGCTGAGGTAAGAAGGGAGGCAGCCTGGGGGCCTCTGGGCCCCTGAATGTGGAAGCCGTGCATAGAGCAGAGGGGGAGCAAAGCCATCTCTCTCAGGGACGGGAGCTGGGGGTGGGTGGCGTTAACAAAGCAGGACAGTGGAGGGCCCTCTCAGGGAATCACAAGGGACAAGGGTCTGGATGGGGTAAGTGGATTCTGCAGGTTCGCCTGGGATTCTTGAGCCCACACCCCACATGTCCTATGCCCACGCCCCATGTGTCAAGGCAGCATCTGCTCATTCATGTTTTAAATATGTGCTTATGCTGCCAATAAGAACAGGTCCAGCTGGTGGGGACAGGGGACCAAGGTCAGGTGGGGCATGCACCAATGTACCAGCCACCTGGGAAAGGCTCGGTGTCTGCGTGGATGGATGCACTGTATTCACTGGTTTGAAATTTATTGTAAAGATGTTGGCAGTCTTGTAAAGAGACTCCTGATTTTGCAGGTTTCTGTTCGATGAAATCTGTGGACTCCTGATTTGGGACAACTTCCAGGTGTCAGGACAGCGGTTTCAGGAATGATAGAAGAGGAGGAGCTCCCTAGGCCAGTGGTATTCTGAGGACACGATCCCATCGGTAGCCTTCGTGCAACCTGGAAGTCCTTGGGAATGTCAGGAAAGTCAGAATCCAGGAAGCTCTTTATTCTTCAGAAGCTGGCTGTGCTTGGGGCCAGTAGAAGGGGCTCAGCAGACACTGGTCAATGCAATTGTGTTGCACCAGTGAAGCCCCTTGAAGTGCAGGAAACGCAAGTCCCCACCAGGTCGTCGTGGGAGCGTCGTGGGAGCCTGAGGGGCTGGCATTCTAGAGCCAGTTTACACAAGAAACTCTTTATTAGACAGCGTGACAACCAGAACCTAAGGCACAACCCCACGGTTCAATCCCACATGGCACAGAGCTCCCCGGTCGTCTGTCGTGGAGAACAAGAAATCAGGAAGCAATGGCAAGCCCGGCGCATGTCACAGGTGCACGTGGTAACGAAGAGAAGCTGACACAAGTTGCCATGTTTGGGATGCATTGTGTCCAGGTTGAGAAGAGGGAACACATCTCTCCAACTTGTTCTGAATCTCTAGCACCCTGACCGCAGGTATTTTGGTTAGCTTCCATTGGGGACAGGATTTGGTGAGTGTTAGGTTTAACCAATAACTGGGTCCTTGGACTACTTTCTGCAGCTCAGGAGCCTGATGCCACAAAGCTTGCTCCTCAATTATTCATCAGTCTCAGAGGAAAAGTGGCAACACAGAAGCTCACTTAGAAGAAAGCTGTCTACTACCCATGGTGCCCATTGGGGCAGTGCTGTAACCGTAACCACGACACAGCAGCCGCGGGCAAAGGTGGAGCGTTTCACATTCACATTTTAAAAAGGATCGGTGGCACCACAATTGAAATCACAAGGTAACGATAAACATTTTCAAAGATGGAAGGAGTTTGAGTCTCTGCGGGTGCGTGTGCTGTAACCTGCTGCAGCCTTTCATTTCCTTCTTCCCTCTGGTGTGCGATGCTGCTGCTGGTGAGTGAGCCACAGCCGTCGACGTTTGACTACACACGTGACCAAATTGACCCAAACATCCTTCTCGATGGAAGGAATGTGACGCAATGGGGAAAAAATGCTTAAATACCAGAAATTAAGTACTTTTTTATATTAACTGAGTTTATGTTTGAGAGACATTAATGTCATTTAGAAACACCGCCGGAGGATTTGCAGCCTCCGCAGAAGCGGCTCTGGACGCGGCCGTGGCACGATGCGGCTGACATGCTGATTAGGCACAGTCTTCAGAAGCCAGAAACTGCATGCCAGACAAGCATTCCTTCCTGTGGTGCCAAAAAGGCCCCCGAGAACATGCGACTCCTTTTTTCTAAGTCTGTAGATGACACCAGAAAACCCTCAGTCCTCTAGGGATCCACCCAGCCTGGCCTTCCCTGAGAGTTCCAGCTGTGTAGGACTCCCGCATGTCCCCAACCACAGGACGAGCGCCTGAGCCTTCAAGTGGAAGAGGCTGTGCTGAGCACCTGTGAGGTCAGAAATAGAGGGGTGATGGGCACCGTTAATTCAGCTGAGGCTGGGATTCCACTGTAGGTCTGCTGGGTACCCCATTTCTGCTTCCTGAAATTTCTAGGAGTGCGCTTCCACTCACCCGGCAGCCAGCACCTCTGGTCTGAAACACAAAGGGTCCTGGTCCGTGTGATTGCAACGCTATTGAAGTGTGACTCTCGTATGACCACACAGAGAGGTGTGCTTCTGTCCAGCCAGGGTCTGTGCCTCCTTCCTGCCCACAACAGCAGCACTCTGGCGAGGACAGAAGAAGCAAGGGACATCCTGGAAGAACCACAAACCCTGTCTTCAAGGTTAGGATCCTTTGTCATAAAACCTTGGGAAGGAAGGAAGTGGGAGAGAGGGAATGTTCCAACTTTCCTGTCTTGTAAACCTTAATAAAAAAAAAAAAATCCAGAAGTGATAAAGCAACTCGAAAGTTCAGAGAGAAACTACTCCTATTGATGATTTTCTTTATTAATACCAGGTTTCTGAAGGCAGGCTGCAAGCTACAACAGCAGGTGAGCTTGAAATATCTGATATATTTATCAAGAAAGAAATAAGATTTGTTCAGTTGTAGAAGTATATCTAAGGTCATAGAAATATGTTAAAACTAAAACGATAAGTAAAACCTCAAGTTTGAAACAGTAGCTCAGTGTGAATGCATTTTAGTTCACATACCGGGGCTATAAAGACAGAGAAGACTGTGTGTGCACACGCTAGACCCAAACCTGGGTCTTCCAGCTTTAGGACCTGAAGGGGTTCTTGTCGTTATTATTACTGTCATTTTCTTCTCTGGACATCTGGCATCTCTTCTACAAAGATAAAAAGACCATAAAGCACTTTTTGGACAAATAGTCCACTATCACTTTCATGCTGGAAATTGATGCAAACCTGCTCTTTTTTACCATTGGTACTTTCCAAGGTGTGTGAGCTGGAGTTTTTAATGAAAAGTCCAAGAAATCTGCCATCCATCACTCTCATAACATGTGAGTGCGGGAGGGAACTTGTCCCACATCTCCACTGTCACCATTTGCGTCTTCAGCAGGCTGATTCCCTCCGTCGGCTTGAATATGCCTAGGCAGTAGGGGGTCCCGTGACTGGACAAAGTCCTTCTCTCCAGCGAGGCAGTCAGCTCCGTCCATTCCCACTGCGAGGTTTTCCCGAAACAAGACCCCTAGCTCCTGATGCCCGCCTCTCCTATCCTCCCTCGCCCAAACCTCAACAGCCCCAGTTGTAAAAGAACAATTGCCCCAGACTCTTGTTAAAAACAAGCCTTTATTCACAACTACTGCAACAGGGGAGAGAGCCTGATCTCAACTGGACGGGAACTAGCTGGATATATAGGGAGAAGATGGATTTTCACTAAGAGGCTCTTGGGTAAATGGTGATCAAGGGAATCTCAGGAACCAGCTCAGCAGGATTCTTGCTACAGCTGGGCTCCACAGGCCAAGGACAGGCCCCCAGCAAGAGGCTGGGTCAGAGGAAGGCTTGGAGGAGCCTGATGAAAGACCAGTCTGGGAGGCGTCTCCAGCACACATCCTGCCAAGGCCCTGGGGCTCCACTTTGCACTCCGTCCATGTCCCCGAAGACCTGTCTGCCTGGTCACATGAAACCTCCTGTTTGTAAAGAATTTGGCTGAGACTATTTGCTTTAATTATCTGCATTTCACATTCCAAACCCCTCTGCTCATTTCCAGTTTAATCAGCGTCACCTGGCTGTGTTGGGGGTGTGCTGGGCCGCCTTCTCCTGGTCCCTCTACTTCTCAGAGCTGGGGAGGCCCGCTCCGGCTCACATCACGCACACTCTGTGATCACGACCTGTCAGGATTCACTCTGCATGTGAGGGAACAGATGTCAGATGGCAAAGCAAGGCTGTGATTGCTCATCCGTGTTCAAATCACACAAAAGGCCCCGGCCAAACTTCCAACACTCTCACAGAGGGAGAGACAGCGACAATGTTGGAACATGGTCTTCTTCACATCTACCGAGATGGCTGTCCTTACACTTTTTATCCATTGACTAACCCGATTCATGAATGTATTCAATCAATCAATGAAAACTATTCATCATGCCAGGCACCTAGCAGGCCGAGGACAGGCAGAGCATCTGTCTGTGGGACCCCCGTCCGATGGCACCAGGTCTGTTGGGTGAAGCTCGGTGCTGTGGAGTGGGTGACACAATGATGCGGTTCTCCTGATCCTTAGTGGGAGGACGAAGCCACGTGACAACTGGAAGTAAAGCAGAGGTGGAAGGAAACGGAAGCCCTGCTATTTCCACACCCGCTCAGGTCAAGTGGCTCCCTGGGTCATGCTGGGAAGTGTCTTCCTGTCGGCAAACAGTCAGAGAGGTGTGCTCTGAGGGACAGAAGTGCACCAGGAGTCCTTGGCCAAGTTCTCAGCAAGAGAAAACTTTTAGGCTCACTTTGTGTTTATTCTGATTACAATCTAAATTATGCCGCATCTCTGCCCAAGGCCCAAGGGAAGGCCTCCATCCATCTCCACCTCTGCAGACAGGAGACCGGAAGGCGAGAGGGCGAGAGGCAGGTGGTCCTTCTACAGCCCAGGGGCTGGGCCCTGAGGGGAGAGGGCACAGGCCAAGGAGTAGACACCACCTCACCACTTCAAGAGCCCCTGCTCGGCCGAGTGGAAGGAGAAGGGCATTCTGACGCCTGGATGGTCAGGCCACCCCTGAGTCACTTGCTGAATTCCCACTGGCTCCCGAGAGAAGATCTGGAAGTGCAGTGGCTGGAACAGGAGGCACAGTAATTGCACTGGGTCTGCGGAGGCTCTGCTAACGGCTTGCAGCAAGAGGAGAGGGGTCCCCGAGTCCCTCAAGAGGGCCATGGCCTGGTGCCCACTCAGACGGAAGTAACCTGGATTTCTTCACCTTGAGGACGGACCCAGGTGCACTGACAGAAGCCCACGCAGGCTTCCCCTGCTGCTTTCATCTTCTCTTCTTACGAAAAAGGCCTTTCTTTAGATACAACTTCGGTCTTTCAAAAAAAAAAAAACAGCTTCTTTAAAATTACAAGCGTAATCCTCCGCGTATTTTTTCAACTGATTCTCATTTCATTTCCAAGACATCATATCTTATTAACTAAGCTGGAGTCTCACCCCAGGCTGGAACCAGTTGAGATAACTTAGTTCAGTTCTACAACCCACCAAACTCCCACAAAATAATTACTCCAAAATGTTAGGACACAGTTGGCGTCCCTTCAGTGAGGGTTTATCTTTGCTTTACAAATTTTGGGGTTTCTTAAAGTGATAGCACACACAAATTCCTTGACCCCACCGGGATGCAGGAGCCAAGGAAAACGCATGAACACAGACACTCAGCATTAGTGCTGATGGACAAACCTGGAAACAAACCACATGTCCCTCGCTGGTGAACTTGTCCGCAAAGTGTAGCACATCCACAGGATGGAATCCTACCGGCAATAAAAGGAACAAACATTGATTCATACTCCACGTGGATGAACTTCAAAATCATTATGTTACAAGTTAAAATATAATGCTGAAAAAAAGCCAGGTCTATCAGAGTATATGTTAAATGATTCTGTTTCTGTGAAATTTCCAGAAAGAAAAATTACCCAGACAGAAAACTACAGAGGCAGATGAGATCAGCAGTTGCCTGGTGCTGGGGTGGGAGTGGGGACTGGAAGCTATCACACTATTTGATATGTTTGGACACTTGAAACATTACTGTCAGGCCTTCGACAGAATGGATGAACGTGTGTAGAGAACATAGCACTTGTTTCATAGAAAATTAAGCAGCGAAAAGAATCATGTAAATATTCACTCCAAGAAACATGAAAAGTTATGTAACAAAGGAAAAATAATCACAGCACCTACCTTGGCTTAGCAGTAAATAAAAATGATTTAACCAAGACTAGTGAGAAAAGCATGTTAGGAAGATAGGGGGGTCACACCGGCAAAGAGACGCAGCGTAGAGCCCAAGAGACTCACGTTTCAACTACCCTGGGAGGAAGTCGCTGGACGAGGTCCAAAAATGGGAGGTCAGTAAGTAGTAAATGCCATGTTATTTATAAAACAGAGACAGATACCAACGGTTGAAGAAATGGGTAGCAGAACAGAGAGGCACTTCTGGGGAGCGAGACCAGAGGAGGGCGTGTGCTGGGGTCAGGGCCTGCACTGTAGCTTCTTACAAATCTTTTGTATTGTTTCCTTCGTAAACTATGTTTGCATTATTGTTTGAAATAATAAAAGTACTCTGAAATCAAGGTTCTCAACAAAATCGGTATTGACAATCTACTTTCTCTACCATTTCAAAAGTATATGTTTTAATGCCAAAATAGTCATAAGAACAAAAATTAAATTACTTCCGAGTAAGGCTTATTTACTTATTTATTTATTTTCTTATTCGTATCATGAAAATTTCCTCATGGTCTGGTGGCCATCTGGAATCAGCACCATCACGAAAGAAAATGGTCAATGAGATGGAAAAGGATATTGCAGGTTAAGGCTTTCAGGAAATGCCTTATTTGCCTTTCTCTCTCTTTTCCTGCCTCTTGCCTGGAATGCAAATGTGATGGCTGAAGCATCAGCAGCCTCAATAGGACTATGAAGAAAACTTAGGATGGAAGCCCAATGAGGTAGAGCAGTAGGATAGAAAGAGCCCTGATGCCTGAGGGGGTTAGAGCTCCCGTGACAGCCAGGGCATGCCTCCAGCCCCTGTGACACAGGGGAAAGCTGTGTCTGTTTCACTTAAGCTGTCCTCATTTCCAGTGTCTTTTATTAATAACCAAGCTCAATTCTTTGTGCAAATAGCTTCGAGGGCATCCTCTTTCTGTTCTTAGTGGCCTTCTAACCTTTCCCTCTGAATAATCCAAGAATAAATCTATTTTTTCAATAAATGTATGGCCATGAGAGTGAGGCAAGGCAGTAGCAGCTAGAATTCACTACTTTTCATTCCTGTTCCAGATCACCCTCATTAAAAAGGTTTTCTGAATATTGATCGGCAAACACCGTTTCGGCAATTTCTATTTACCGTCCTAATTCTGTGCTTAAGTTCAATATACCCATCTAACTCCCCTTTCCCAGAGTCACACGAGGTGCTGAGCTGAACACCTAAAATGGTTTCTGCCCTGATCAGTGAGGTGCGATGTCTGAGGAAACTGTCCAGAGGGCTCAGAAAACACACCTGAAGACCCTTCACTCCACACTCCGCCCTGTCAGACTGGATGCTTCTCTGCTGAGATGACAGCCCGTGGGGTCTGCGCAGAGCAGTCAGGTACCAGGCGGACGCTTATAGTGGGTTAGATCTTGGCCCCCAAAGGACACATTCACATTGTCATCCTCAGACATGCGAATAAGATCTTATTGGACATTAAGTACACTCAGGGTTTTGAGATGAAGACCTTATCCAGGATTACCTGGGTGGCCCTCAATCCAATGACAAGTGTCCATATAAAAGAAAGAAGAGGAGACACACACACACACACACACACACACATATGAAAGAGGCCACATGAAGAAAAAGGCAGAGGCTGGAGTGACTGACCATAAGCCCCAGAACCCTGGAGCCCCCGAAGGTGGGAGAGGCAGGAAAGGCTCTCCCCTAGAGCCTCAGGAGGACCCGCCTGCCTCGTGGCATGCTCAGACACCCCTCACCATGCTGCCGGGCCCCGGGCCCCACACAGCGAGTGCCTGAAGCTGCCTCTGTGCTCTCAACCTGGGAGTCCCACGGCTGTCCCTGCCTGTCTGCAGAGGCCTGGGTGGAAAAGGACACATTCATCCAGGGTCTGGCTCCCCAGGGGAGCAGGCGCCGCAGGCTACAGTCACCCCACGACTGGCACTCCCATCAAAGCACTGGGTTTCCTCTGTGACGAGGCCCCCTTGGGGCCCCTCGCCGGGGCACCCGCAAGAGCAGCCCCGGCCCAGCCAGTTTCCCCTGAGTGACCTTCGGAGCCCTTTCCCCAAACACAGATGCCTGCTGGGCTATGTTTCTGAGGTTCATTATTTTTCTCATGAAAAGTAATCAGTTTTAAAGCAGTTCACCTTCTGGAGATGAAGATCTGGCTGGCAGAACACTGACTCTGCCTGACCCGGCGCCCGCACCGCGCCGAGATGTTTGAAAAGGTCACGTGTCCCTAACTGGGAGCCGGTCAGGAGGGCAGAACACCATGTCCTGATATTTTTGTGAAGCAGGCACACAGATAAGAATTTAGGGGAGGACAGAAAAAGACCCTTAAACAGCGTTTCTCTAACAGAATACTCTCTCAGGATTCGGTGATTTTATTTCAAGAGTATGCCACCTCTTCAAAACCTGGTGAGCTGACCGTCTGCCACCTGCTTTGGCAGACAGTCTCACTGGGGCACAGTTCTCACCAGCCAGTGTCCCCTGGGCCGCTTGCGCTGTGAAGCAGAGCTCTGTAGTTGTGACGGAACCCAGTGGCTCTCGGAGACCAAAACGTTTGCTCTCCAGCCCTTATGAAAAAGCTCTTGACCTGGCAATGCGCTAACAAGAAGAGGGACAAGTGTGCCACCGTGCCTCATGGAGGTGCACCCTGGTGACAGTGGTGGATCACATCACATTGCGTGACGGCCACAGAAACAGATGTGGAAAGGAGACAAATCCCCAGAGATCTGTCAGGGTTTCTTGAGTGGTGTGATTTTGAGTCATTTTTAATGTTTCTTTAACCTTTTCTGTATTTTCCAAATTTTCTACAAAGATCATTTTATCAAAAAAAAAAAAGTCTCTCTAAAAGTTGCCGTGGTAGCGCCAACCCCTGTTGCCATGCTTTCCTTACAAGACAGGGGCTCTGGTGAGGTGGTCAGGGGAGGGGATCAACAGATGGGCCAGTATTGGGGAAAGGTCGTATGGATACGCCCAGACAGCTATGGACCAAGAAGTGAAAAGGGGGTTGGGAAGGAGAGAGACAGAAAAAAGGGAAGGGAGAGACAAGAGAAGAGGGGGCGGGGAGGGAGGGAGACAGGGAGGACAGCGGGCAGCGAAGCAGAGATCCAGGTAAGGCACAGAAGGGAGAAATAAGAAGACTGAGGGCTGAGTCCGTGGAGCTCTAAGATGCGTGGTGGTGCTAAGCACTGGTGTTTGCTGTGTTCTGCCCTAGTGCAGGAACAAAGTCTGCCTCGTTTGCCCCACTCCCTGCACCTTGGAACTGAGGACATCTGCAGCTGGGTCTCCTAACTTGCCCCAGGGGACACGGTGGAAGCAGGCAAAGCTGGAGTCGGCCTAGGCGGTGATGGGAGAGCTGAGTATTCAACCTCAGCCTGCAGGAAGTCAGAGCAGAGTGGGTCTGACGGGCAAGGACATTAGGGGAGGACAAGTTTGTGTGGTGACATTGCAGGAAAGCCCACTCAGGCGAGGAGGCCTTGTCACAGCTCTCTAGCAGCCTTCCATGGGCGTCTCCATCGCCTGGGGTGAAGGGTGTTCGTTCCGTGGCCTTGCCTCAGGGTGATGTGTCATAGCCCTTCCCCGAACGGCCCCACAGCAGTGTGTCAAAGGGGACGACGTGTGGAATTTCTTCCCCAGGTCAGATCAATACCCAGCCTTCCAGGCCTCTGCTATGAGAGTCACCGTGGGGGTCAGAGCCTAGGCTTCCAGGGGGCTCATTACCCTCACTCCTGCCAGACGAACCTTCAGGGCAATTGTCTCATTTTTGTCAGAGTCAACTAAAGTTTTTATGGGATTAAATTAAAATATTTACGTTTATTTTTTAAAAATATAGGAGAGCACACATAGGTGATACTGCGTAGCTGATTGTGAAAATGTGGGCCTCCGTGAAGCGGCCCCTTCCCTGCCCCCAGCGTCTGTTGGACAAACACCAGCACTGGCTAAGCCTTCAGAGAGAGCAGTACTGGTGGCTTTCTAGTCCAGCCTCATGAGGGAACCTCCCTGCTCTTCTCCTCCCAACCAGAGGCTCTGCTGGGACATTTGGCAGGCACAGGCCCACCCAAACGCAAGCATCTGTCTATGCAATGGAGTACAGTTGGTGTTCAGCTTTATATGAATTCCCGGACCCAGTGAGGTGCCTGTGCTCCCAGGTGAAGAAGGCTGTGCACAGGCAGATCTCAGAGCCGGCTCACTCAGCGTGCCAGCAACACAAGTCCTGCAACCCGAGAGCAGGGGAGGAGGGGGCCACGCTGGAACCCAGCTGTCCACTGCGCTCTACCCAGCCCCGAGCAGAGACGCAGAGACAGTGTTCAGGGCCATCAGCACCCTACATTGCTGTCGCCATCCTATCCTGGGAAGTTCTGCATCGGACGTCAGGTAATTCATTCTCACTGCAAGGCCGAGTTTACTGTGGACCCACTGAATAATCAGGAATGGAAATAAAAGCTCAGAGTTTCATGTCCGAGGACACAGAGGAGCCGTTTCCCTCTTTGTTGGGGTGTTTGCAGATGGGACATTCCCCTCAGCATGTGCCTGAAAGCCCCAGTGAGTTGCATCTAGCAGGAGGAGGGCTTCATGCACAGAATCAGCTGGGCACGGGACGTCCCAGAGGGACTGGTCCCCAGACACGGACCGGCCCACACTGGGTGCAGCTTGTGTGCTTCTGCCACCACCCCATCCCCTCTGCCGCCACGACCGTGGGGCTTCCAGACAGAAGTAATTAACTGGACATGGGTGGCAGGCAACACTAAGGGAGCACCCATCAGCCCCCCAGGCTGAGGGGACCAGGGTGGACCGGTGGGCCCAGAGGTGTCAGGCACCAAGCATCAGAACATGGTGCCAGGCAGTGACTTAGTGGGGTCTGACTGGTGGTCAAGTTATAGAAGTAAAAGGGCTTCTAGGAGGAGGCGAGGACCCCAGGAGGAGACGTGAGAGGCTCAGAGGATCCTTTTGGAGCCCTTGCTGTCATGGCCACGTGCAGAGAGCTGAGAGAAGAACTTTCTCTCTGTGAAAGGCTGCAGGTGGGCCTTGCATGTCCCAACTTAGTACACCCTCTCCTGGGGAATTCAAATGTCCCCAACTCCCAAGTTCCCTGCATACCCCTCTTGACTCCAGGGTGCACTGAGCACAGAGCAGGGCTTGCCTTCCCTGCTCCAGTCTCAGACCCACAGGTAACAATGTCACCACATGCTTTCTCGGCCCCACCTGGCAAAAGAGGTGTGGCCCTCACCCACAGACTATGAGCACATCCCTCCTGTGCACCCTCAGTGCATGGGACCTGCCTCAGTGTCCCCAGAGCACCTGGACTATTGGATACCAGCAGGATGAGCCAGCCTCCAACAGGAGATCACACTCATGGCAGGGGGGTGGGGGTGGGTTGCTCACGGCATGCCCAGAATCTGCCTCCAGCAGTGACCCCAGGAACCAGGGCTCTCTATTCCTGAGAGAGCTGCCAGTGAGTGCCAGGGGCACTGGGTGAACTGCAAGTGAGGGCAGAGTCCCCTCGGATCTCCAGGGAAGGTGTCCTGGGGGAGGGAGGCCATTTTCGATCATAGGAGTAAATTCTAGGATCCGGAGAATGAGGGACTGTCCACAGGAGATCATGCGGCCCCCACACCTGCCTCTAGGGTCTCAGCACACCTCTCGTCCCTCCTGTCCCCTGGGCTGAGCAGAGAGGAGTGGGCACTGCAGTGTTCTCTGAATGCCAAGGGTGGGGGAGGAGCACAGGCAGCTCAGCCAGAAGTGTGTCTAGAGCAGAAATGGGAGGTCATAGACATATGGACACACGGACAGAGATCAGAAATACCCGAAGGTTAGGATATGGCCACAACTGCCCATTACTGAACTCCCACAGTTTTAGTGAACTCATTTGGGTGCTATATCCCTTTTCTAGGTTGTCGTGTAAGAAACCACCCCAAATTCACAGCAGAGGTGGGGGGTCCAGGGCAACCAGACTCATGACCTGCTGGCTAGCTCCCCAGAGGCCGGTCCCCTTTGGGCCTGGTCTCAGAGGCCCTAGCAGGGCTGCAGTCCAGCTTCTGTTGACCTCTGGAAACATGTACAAAGAGGGCAGCAGTGAGAAGCCACATCGACAGAAGTCCTGTGAGGTCTGCTGCCCTGGTCCCGTGACCCCGTTCCAGGCCCCCAGTCGCTGTGCAAAGGAGATGGTCACTGTGGAAGGACAGACTGGCAACCATGGGCCTGCAGTCCCCGAGACCCAGCACCTGGCCAGCGATGGCCCATCCAGCAAGTGGGCTCAGTGGATGGTTGGTGGTCTCAGAGGCAGCAGCAAAGCCCAACAGCGCCAGGGCAGCCAGGCCCCATCGGCAATTCGGCAGCCATGGTCCAGCGGCCGCTGACATTTCTCTGAGGTGGAGCCACACATCTCTATTTCCCACAGATTGTTTTTCTTGATTAAAAACTGATTTTCTGCTGTGCTCCCAGAATTGCTTTTCATTGCCTTTGGAGGAAAAGAAGGGAGAGGAATAAAAATCTGCTGTAAACAACCTTCCTCGGGAAAGAGACTTGAAGAAAAGGAGACCTAATTTGTCTGATTTTCCCTCATAAAATGAGCGCATACATAATGAAACAGTTTATGTGAGTGTACATCATCTTTATGTTCTGGGGTGAATACGCAGAAATCTCGCTTTTAAACCATCCCTGGTGTCAGCACAGGAGCCCAGCCTGGCTCCCGCGTGGAGATGTGCCCAGCCTCATGCTGATGCTCCGTCCCCCTCGGTCACCTGTGATGCAGGCAGCGTGCTGTGTCCTAAGTGTTGGGTGAGAATTTGTTATTCTGTTACATAATTGAAATACGTGGGATTAAAGAAAGTACACTTTTGAAACCATAGATCTTCTGTCTGCTACAAACCCCTTATCTTGAAGGAAACTAACAATTTAATAACACGTCTCCAGGCTCTCCTCAATGGGCTGCCTGAAATATGAGATTTTTAAAAAGGAAAACTGAGCAGACAGAGGGCAGCTGAGAGACTCAGAGGGTGTCGCTGTCAGCAGGGATGTGCTGAGGCCCTCTGTGGCAGTTCCAAGGTGGCCAGGATGGTGAGGTGTCCCTGAACCAGGAGAAGGGGTGACTTCAGTCCCCCTACCGAGCGTGTCTCCAGATACAAGACAGTCACCAGGAACTGCTTGTCCAAGTCGGGGAAGCAGAGAGGCGGGCAGGAGATTTCCTCCTGCAGTAGAGCTTGAGAGGGGGACCCCTGGGTGGGCTCTTACCCACAGCTGCCATGCACACGGGCTCTGGACAGAGCCCCTGGCAATTGCTTTGAACACAGGCTTTACCTAATACATCTCAACAAAGCAAACCTGTCTGGATGGTGCCCATTGCTCAGGATGTGCAAATTGAGGATGAGGAAAGGAGAGCAGGTCCCACAGCAGGCTAGAGGCCGAGTCGGAACCCCAGGCACACTGAAGCCCCAGGCTCCAGTCCAGAGCTGCCTGCTCCTGCTGCGTGATCTCTCCTGGGACAGCACTCAGGGAGGCAGCCCCGCCCGGCACCCACAGGGTCACTGCCGCTTAGATGAGGCGGGTGGCTCCAGTGTGTCACATCCAACTGTTAGGTCCCCGCCCCTGCCAGCCTCGCCTCAGCTGGGCTCAGGCCCTACCCTGGATGCACGGTGGAAGACGGGGGCATGGTGGGGCCAGGCCGGCCACACAGAGCAAGGGGCACAAACCTCTCCCTGCAAGTTCACGTTGGGCCTCCTGGAGGTGCGGGTGCCCAGGCCAGCCTTGGGCATAGACCAGTGGGGGGCTTCCCGTACCCCAACTTGACCAGGCACTGTGAGAATTTTCCCGGTTTTCCTCCACTCACCCACTTCCAGGAAGAAGGACAGTCGTGGGTTCCTGTGGCTGTGAACTAATCAGTGCCGCTACATTTATTGATTCCTGTAAATTAAACACTTATTACTTTGGTTCAAGCTTGGGGGGAACCATCACTGATCAGGAAGACAGCTCTCAGGGGTGAGACAAGGACAGTGTGCGCAAACAGTGTGGCTCTGCCTGCTGGCACCTCACACAGCGGGAGGCAGCCGTCACTCCATGTTTGGCTCGCACTTCAGGAGTGAGAGGAGACTCAGAGAGCCCTGGGCTCTTCCTGCCATGGGTGGATCCGGCTCGTTCCCGGGATAGAGCAGAGACGAAGGCAGGAAGCTGAGTAGCAGGACCAAGTCCCCCAGTGGCAGCCATCGCACAGGGAAGGCTGTCTAGGTCTTCCCACAAAGGCATGTGAGGTGGAACAACAGAACGAGATGGAGGGTGTGCCTGCCTCTAGCAGGAAGACATCCTGATAGCCAGAAAGGTGCCCTTCCTTCACCTGCACAGCCAAGATGCCAAGCATGGGGAGCACGGCTTTGGGGTATGGACGTGACCTTGCTGAAGAAGTGGGGAGAAGCCCCAAGGTGATGACCAGTTCTCTACGATGGATCACCAAGCTGTGCCTGTATGCCACCAACCATCCAGCCAATGTTTGTATCAGAAACTGCCCACTTCAGGAACTGGCATGTCAGGTCTGGGCCCCAGGTGACGTCTATCTGCCGACCACAGAGCAGCCTTCCTTCTGGCCACTCCCACCGCACCGGTGAAGGGGAGTCTGGCTTACTGGGTCACAGATGCACAGGAAGCTCAGAGACCTGCTCCACATTTATTGTAGAAACTCAACGAACAGCAGCTATCTGTTTCCTTTATTTCATTAACTCATTCACTCAAAAAGGATTTCTTAAGCCCTTACCATGTTCCAGGTTCTGGTCAGGCACAGGGTTACAGCACTGAACTAAACAGACTGACTCGATGTCTGCATGGTGGCTTCATGGTCAGATCACGAGGGAGCAGGTTCTAGACCATAATCCCCACTGATAGAACCCCTGCCTGGATAGCTCACGGCTTCCTGCACAGGAATCTGAGCACAGTCCGTCTGTACCCTGGGGGAGGGGAAGCAGCAGACAGCAGCGGGGCCACAGGCTTTCACATCAAACCAAAGTAAATTCCCATCCTGACATCCTACTTTCTCAGTTTCAGTGACTCTGGTAAGTTTTTAACTTCCCTGCATCTATTACCGCGTATGAAAAATGAATAAAGATCCCTAAAGAGTTGTTTCCAAGACTGGGTAGGATAAAATATTCTCTTAACCTGAGTCCTCACCAGACCCCACTCCCCAACACCACAAGAAAAGCAGACCCAGACACAAGAGTTTTCATGTAAATGGCTTTTTTGGAAATGTGACCCTGGGCAATAGGAGTGAGGTTTGGGGAGCCTCAGGGACAAGGACAGAAGCCAACCTGAGAGCCATCACTGAGCTTGTCCCTACTGCAGGCTATAAGGGGCACTGCAGTGACCTCACGCTGTCCTCTCAGCTCTGAGAGGACAGAGCAGCCACCCACTGCATTCGTACCCTGTCCTTCAAAGATTCAAGTTTGCCAGTAACAAGCTGACACCCAAAGGTGTCCTGCACTTCAGTATCTGGCATCAGAGAGGGCCCTGGGCAGAGCAGGAAGGACTGGGCAGAGCAGGAAGGACTGCGCACAGCAGGGGCTGTCAGCTGACACCACCGTGAGTCTACTTGTCCCAGCGATGTCCTGCCTGAAATATAGACCAGGGGCACAGACGCCAGACAAAGAGGTATCCCAACAAATGTATAAAGCACTGCATGTGCGCTGGGTGTAACATAGTAGCACTCAGTCGGTGATCTCTGTCATTAGTGTACCACTGGGGGCACGACTTCCGAAGAGCATTTTCATAAACTAGATGACCGGATAGACTGATGGAGTTTACCTCTAGACTTCAGGCTCAGTTATTACTCTGGAGAAAAGAAATGTGGCAAAAAGCGCTAGGCAAGGATAAGTAAAGGGGCTCTGGGTCGTATCACATTTGCCCCAACTGGTCATAACTTGTCAAAAGATTGAGCTGTGGAGAAACATCTCCGATAGGTGCTGAGTCCCCAGTTTGGCTTGCCTCTGCAGCCTGCAGCCTTCCAGCAGGCAATTTGGACTGAGCGAGCCAACACTTGCCTCTTTCCCATTGGTGGAGAAGCGTGTCTTCTCCACACCTGGCTCATTCCCAAACGCAGTTTCAGTGGGTAACTGAGCACAGTCAGTCTGTGCCCTGGGGAAGGGGAAGCAGCCCTTCTCCGTCTCTCCTTTCATACAAAACTATTCTCTGTCTACTGCGTTCCTGCTCTCTCTACCGTCTCGCGTAGCTGGTTATCAAAAGGGGATTGACTAAACCTAGAAACAAAACTGGCTCCGAGAACTAAACGTAACTGTTACTACTTAATTACAATTGAAATTGTTTTTTACCTTATTCTTGACTAACTGGAGTTAGCAGTAATGATCAAACCCACGCTGAGGACCCTTATTCTCCAAGTTAGGTTGGAAGTCTTAGTTGGCGAAGGGGCTACACTGACCCACTAGAGCTGTAAGCTGAGAAACAAAGTAGGAATCTTCTGGCTGCAGCAACAGAAAGTTTTGACTCCAATTGGCTTCACTCAAAGGAGACTTGTCACTACCCACAGGGGACCTTCCCAGATAGGGCGGAGGAGGTCCATGGTTGCTCACCCTTGGCCCGTACCCTCTGTGTCGGCTTCGCCCTCAGGCAGAGAGGAAGACCTGCTTATTCCAGAGGTCACTTCCGGGTATGGCCATGGCCATTCAGACACATGTACAGAGAGTCCACTTCTGGTCTGGGCCCGAGCTCAGTCTTGAGAACGTGTTCCCAGTGCCCTGGGCAGTTCCGTGAGTCTAGGAGTAGACAGTGGTGGCTGTGCCTTGGCAAGCAGGACTGTTATTTGTCCCCCGTGCCTGGCACTGAGCTGAACTGCGATTCCACGCACTGGGGGTGAGACTGTGCTGTGACTAGCCTTTCTGACAATCCACCACGATTCTTGTTATTGGCTGGATCATCCTGAAGTCCCAGATTAGGGCCGTGGATTAAACCATGGAAAAGTGGTCGAGTGAGTGCAGTTCTGTTTCTGTGTCAACTTGCTGGCAGACACTACTGAAGAATATTTTTCCAGTGAGGTGCTTGTGAAAAACATTTCTGAGTACCATAAAATCAATTGAGTTTATGAGAAAGCTATTGTTCCAGGAAACTTTGCTACACGCTCAGAATAAAGAGACTCAAGGAATAAGCAAAAGAAGGAAAAGACAAGCCAACAAAGGACTCTCTCAGCCCCATCGTTCAGGCTAGCCTACCCCAGCCCAGCCGGGAGTGTGCTGCTGAGTGATGCACGTGGGTTGGGGAAGTTAGGACAGCCCCACACCAACCAGCTTTCCTCTTTAATAAAATGCTTATTTCTGGCAAAAGGGTAAACAAGAGGTAACTAGTAACAACAATTAAGGTATCATGTAATATGAGTGGGTCTTCAACTTGTGGAAATGTCAGGCGTGGGATGGTTATTTGGGAAGCACAATCCCACTGGGGACTGAGATGGGATGACTGTGGAGCCACAAAACAAAGGGCTTAGCTAGGGTGGCCAGCTCCCAATGGCCCTGACCCCCCAGGGTGAAGTCCCAGGGACCTAGAAGTCCCTCCTGACAGGTTTCTGGACAGGGAGTTTTATGTTCTAACACCAAAAGGGTATCTTATATCCACGTTCCCCCTCCATGCCACTGGGGGTGGGACAGGAACCCGCAGATGGTCTGCACTGTCAACTCCCATCTCCCCACCACCGCGCAGCACGCCCTGAAGTCGCCCAGGCAAACCCACCGCGTCTTCAGTGTGAGGTCCAGGGTTCTGTGTAGTGTCGTTTTCGTAATCATCGCATCACTCTTACGAAGGAGTTGTGAGAGCAGAGGTCTGCTAGCCTCACTCAGACAGTGGCAACAAAATCCACTTTGAGAAAGAAAACCACATCTTCTCAATAGCTACCACAAAACATTATCTCGTAATACAAAGTAGTATTTCCTTTTACAGATCAAAACATTGTATCAAGAATACATATAAGGTGGAAAATTTTAAACTGTGGGTAAAAACAAAATGTACCCTTTCTTGTGGTCCCCTTTCCTTGACCATTAGATGCTCAAAGGCAGCGCAGCCTGTGGGGAAGCCCTACTGCCCATGGGTGGGCCCTGCACCCCCAGTAAAATGGAGAGGATGTCCTAGAACACTGGCTGTGACCCATGAACAGACCTTGAACCTACATCTTCCACATTTTAAATGCAGGTGACAGTGCCCAGGCTGTGGCCTATAAATACCACTTGCTCTGAGAATAGTCAGGACTTGTTAGAGAAATGGCTGACCCCACGACCAGAATGAGAACCATCCCACATGAACCCAGACATCTTGTTGTACCAGAAAGTAGGGTGATACAAAGCCTGCTGGGCCGTGACAAAGGGACAGGAGAGAACTTGAGGATTCGTCCAGTGGTCAAAAGTGGGGCAACTTCAGCTCCAATAAGGATAATTACTTCAATGGATCAAAACACATGAACCATGTTTAAATTCAGGAGTTATATTGAGTCAGAAAAACCCCACACCTTTGCAGATTCTGAGTCAGTCACTAACTCACTGTTGATTCATCTCTCCTCCAAATGGTGGATCGAGGCGAAGTGCCCATGCGAAAGTCTCCCAGCTAACAGATGAAGCAAGGGTGATACAATTGATACAGCACCATCGCCAGATCCTCATAATGATCGCCAACGGTCACCGACATCGCAGAAAGACAACGCCTCCGAACTTAACGTCTCACCATCTATGGTCTTGCCCACGTGGAGCCCAAGTCTGAGCCAATTTCCACATCTAACTGTCATTGTGCATGAAATGCAGGAACAAAGGAAAGACAATGACTGATTCCATGAGGGGACGAAACAAAGCAGGGAAACCAGAGACTTCCCAGGACGAAGCCCAGTTTCTTCTTCAACAACCAGAACAGAATGGCAGACAGAAGAATAAAATACCCGTGGGAAACCTAAAGACCTAAAGAGACTAAACAGACGTGTCTGCTGAGCTTAGAGTTTGACCTCCACTGAGTCCTAAGGTTCAGAATAAACTGGACAAAGACAAGAAAATGGGAACGTTGCCTACATAATTGAGGCTATCATAGAGTTATTGATTTTTTAGGTCTAGGTCTGACATTTATCCTGGAATTTTTTATGTGCCCCTGTCTTTTAGAGACACAAAGTGAAATATTCACAGATATGGTGCCCTGAATTAGCTCAAAGCAAGGAGGCTGGGGAAAGGGGTAAAATTGCACACCAGTTGTTATGCATAGAAACTGGTTGGTGGAGGCCTGCTTGTTCTTTCTGTTCTATAAAGATATGGAATTTTCCAGGAAAAGTAGTCTTAAAATGTGGAGTTGGGACAAGGGGAAGCTACCATCTTCATGTTCTACACTTCTGTTTTCTAGCTTAAATGCCAAAGTATTTCGCAAGAAATATGAATGAGACCAAGATGAGAGCTCTGCACATCATCAGTCCACATGGTGGCCCGGCCCAGGTGCAGCATCCACTCTTAATGCCTTGGTCCTCTCTCCTGGGTAGGATGCTGGAAAGCCCCTGCATCTCAGTGATTGGGTTCCTTGATCCCTGTGGAAGGAGGAGCAGGTCTGGCCAAGCTCAGCACACTGTAGGAGGAGACTGTCACCATGGCATCACAAGCCTCCTACACTGTTGAGGCTACTCTGGCTTCCTGGGACATCAGCCTATTGTCCACAAGAGTCTAACTACCTATGAAGAGGGTCACCAGACAAAATGGCAATCACGAATGAGTATCAGGATTCTCAAAGACCACCATCATCTGGCAGTGTGGATGCTGATGGTACCAGCAGCTGTCCGGGAGCAGCTTCATACACACCAGCTGTGGTGTGTGTGGGTCAATGCCAAGGGGAGATCGAAAAATGCTGTTGTCGAGAGGTAAAAGCACACTGTCAAGTGGCAGCATCAGACCCAAAATCAAATCAGAGGTGAACACACACAACTGGAAAACAAGCTGCAGGGGCAGCGAGGCTGGGGAGATGTGTATTGATTTCCCGTTGAGCGTGTCTTCCAATAAGGAGACCTGGTTCCTCGATCTTACAGCAGCACTTGGCCCTGCCTCACCATCCAGGGCTCGTGGTGCTGACCTAAGTGGCCAGGATGAACAGGAAAACGTGTCAAGCCATGATCGGATGGAAAACAGACACCACCTCTGAGCTTCTTAGGGACACGTTCTGCCCTGTGCAGCTGACCTGCTGTGCTTCATGCAGCTTCTGGGATGAAGGGCAGTTTCCATCTCCTTCATGCACTTCTGTGCCTCACAGGAGCCGCAAAGAGAGATTCTGGCAAAATTCAAGTTTCTAAACTGCCAGTTTAACGTGTTCAGAAGTTTTTAGTCCATAGAAAATTTCCCAGAGCTCATGATCCTTCAGATGAATGAGCTTGTCCTACCGGTCCTGAAAAAAATTTCTTAAGAATTAAAGAGAAAACCAGCAACCTTTCCCTCGGGTAATGCAGACCCTCACCTAAATTGTGAAGATTGGAAAACACAAAATGAGCTCCCTCCTCTACCAATTGGTGGCCAATGCCCACAGCCAAACTACTGATGTTTGAAGGGCTTTCATTCTGACCAAAATAACAACCAATCTGCCTGCCCCTCTCCCTCAAAAACTAAAGCTGCGGCCTGGGAGTCTAGATCAGGCAGCAAGTCCCACCAAGACTGTGGCTGCCAACACGGAAGTTGTCTCCCACCCACACAACATGGCCCATGGGCACAAGCTGGAGTGCAGCCAGGTTTTGAGCCTGATGCTTTCTAGAAAGCCAGGTCCTTGATCAGTGTCTCGACAATTCCAAGGACCTGCAAGTTGTCACAAGATGCTAGATAGCCTGGAAAGCCAAATCTCTAATGACTTCATTTCTAACATACTTCTGGTAATGGAACTTCCTACAGACAAGGTACTGGGCAGTTTATTTACCAGGGAGCAAGAAAGCCCTACCTGGAAAGTCAGCAGTGTGATTCTGAGATGTGCATGTTGGCCAAGAGAGGATTCCCAGGCTACAGATGCTGTGCAACCCTGAGTCAAGTCGAGGAGACAGGCTAGCTAAAAGCTGAGCTTTTTTTTTTTTATTGTGGAGCAAGAAATTCACCTGACCCTCAGACTCACACAGACTCCAGAAGTCATTTCCACAGATGATGCGCAGGCATCTTCAAGAGGCGGATGCTTCAAGAGGCCTGTGAAGACCACCTTCCTGATGTTTACAAAGCTGGTGGTATCACAGCCACCATGGAACTCTGGACAAAAAGACCACCAGGGTTCAGAGATGTGCTAAAAGAGAAAGTGGGCGGGGAATAGCAAACCCCACCTCCAGAAGGTCTGACGTTATTACTGTTGAATTTCATGTTACCAGGTGTTAAAGAAAATACAAAAGCAATGTGCTTGGAAATATCTAATAATTTACTTTATTGACTTACCTTTACAAACTTTTTATTTTTCCCCCGAGCAGAGCCCTCACCACCACCTTTCTATGGAAAGTCACTGCATAGGAAATCAACATGCAGAATACATAGCAGAGAAAAATGCTTGGTGAACTGTACCTGAGGGTTCCCAGTGACCTGGGGACCTTAGAAACCTGCTGCTGCAAACCAGCTCCTTCTCCCTTGAACCCCGGCTACAGTGGCACCATCTCTACCCCACTATTCAGCTGAACCCAGGAATCCTCTCTGATGCTTCCTAAATCCCACATGCCCAACCAGCCATGATGTCCACTCCAGGTATCCTCCTTAACACCCCTTGATCAGTCCTGACTGTGCTGCCTTAAGTCAAGCCCCTGTCATTTGTTGAGTATAAATATGGAGAACAAACATACAGCAGCTTAAATAACACACAAGCTACCTCTCTGTCATTTCAGAGACTTAAAGCAGGTGGTGGTCCAGCAGGGACAGCCCTGCGAGCTCCAGACCTGGCTGCTAGTTTTGGCTCCTCAGTTCCTGTATCTTCTACCATTTCCCAAAGAGTGGGGAATGGAGAACAGGAAGAGGAGGGTAAGCATTTCTCTTTAAATTAGTCCCATGGCAGCCACATGCCCCACTGCCATTTATATTCCAAAGGCATAAAATTTGTTCATGACTCACACTTAGCTGCAAGGGAAGCTGCTGCAAAGGTGGCTGCTGACTGGGCAGCCACTTCTTGACTACAACTCCAAGCCTGGAGGGCAAATGTGTCACCAAAAGGAGAAAGGTAGCAGGGGTTCAGGGACCATCAGAAGATCTGTCCCCACTGGACCACTGGAAGCCTCTGGAAGCACCCTCTGCCTCCAACTTCATCACATGCCCAGGCATCTACCTGGCCACCTGTGCTGAATCTCATCACATCTGTCACTGAAGTTAGCATGCAATATAGAGCTTTTGATAATTCTGCTGACCAGTGACAGGATTGATACTCCTGTGAGTAAGGGTCTCATTTTATACCATTGGCTTTTATTATTAAATAGTTACATTCAAAGAACATAAAAATCATTTTAAATCTGTGTAGTAAAAATATTTTTAATGAGTGATAATAGGAAAATTGTTACCACTATAGAGAAAAAAATACCAATCAATGCCTCATACCATATAATAAAAAAATAAACTTTACATGGATTAAAGGCCTAAATGAGAAAACTGAAATTATAAATATAGAATGGGGAACCCCACTATAAAACATAAATAGATAAATAAGTAAAAGATAATTGATAGATTTGACTGTATTAAAATATTTCTTTAGACAAAAGACAAGTAAATAATATTAAGCATTACTTAACATTAACATTAAAATTAATTATTGGATTATTGAAAATTAAATAAAATACACAATAGGTGTTATTTAATATCATTTGTTATTAATATAATAATATTAAGTATTCTAACCTACTTTAAACTATAAGAAATAAGGTTCCAGTTTTTTAGGACCATACTAGAGTTTCTCTCATTCTTTGTGCATTTGGATTGCTAGTTTAAAGTACTTAGTTTCATCGCTATTTTTATATTTTCTCCTCAGAGCTGTCAAATCAGTCCTCCCTCCCCTGCAGTATTTGTAATTCTTGTAACTAATAACCAGTGTGATAGCCAGTTTGTCTCCCAGAATCCTGCCTTCAATAGACACTGCAGTCCAAGCTACCAACTGCCACACTGTGGATGCTTAAGCAGCCAATGAAGAGGCCCATAGGACCAGACGGTTTATCTCCTGGTGCAAGGACACAGGGTGCTAGAAATGTTCGCAAGTAGGAGACGTTAATTTCTAAGTTGAGAAATTTTCTTGAAAAAATCTATGTGTTCCTGACCATGGCAGTAGTGAAAGAGAACACAGTTTTTACCTTCATCATTTAAGAGAGTGTTTTGGTCTGGTTGCTTTCTCTCTGTTGAAATTCTTATTATAACATATAATTACATAATAATATACAATTATAATTATGTAACTTGCAATTATTATATAATCACATAATAATATCAGTTATACTGTAACATTATTAATCTAACTTGCAAAAGAATCACACTGTATCAGTCAGCTAGGACATGTTGTGCTGCTGTAACACACAATCCCAACATCTCAGTGGATTAAAGCAGTGCTCAGTTCCTGCTCCCCTGGTCTGTTCACCAGACACATCACAGTCAAAGAGCCTCCACCATCTGACACACTGCTGTTTGCTGTGGCAAGAGGAAAAGAGCAGAGTGGAGTGCTCACTGGCTCTGAAGGCTTCCACTTACATCTCACTGGCCAAAGACAAGGTGGCAGGAAAGTGCAATCGACCCAGTGGGCACCAAGAAGGGGCCTCCAGCACTGGTCAGCAGTATGGACTCCCATCAGCTTGTCACCAACTCACCACCATTCCCTGACCAGAGACCGCCAAAATGGAGCAGCCTGGGAACAAGAAAAATCTAGAGAAATCATGACCAGGGAGAGTCCAGCATGGCCACCGTGGCTGTACATAATACGTTGTGTGAAAACCTCAGAAAGATCCAAGGTCACAGAACTAAATTGCCAAGGGTCTGCTGGTTCTCAGCCATCTCAGTTGGAGGCCAAGAGTGAGAAGAATTATCTGGAAAGCAATCCAACAGAGTAAATCCCAGTGAAACCCACAGTTCCTGGCCACAAAGTTCCTGAAAAAGGTATTCCAGCATTAATGAGGGCAGCACAGACCAGAAGTGACAGAAAGAGAACAAAAATGAAAGAAGACTGTTGGGCCCCCAGAATGTTGATATGACTGAGCCTGCGGTGATTCCATCATGTCGTAGGAGGTACCCTCCCCCAACAGTGGTGATGAGACAGAGGGGAGAACAGTCAATCTAAAGAGAGAAACCAAGGCCAAGATATGGCATTTCAGAGTACCCCTCAGTTATGGGTTGAATTGTGTGCCCTCCCCAAATTCATATGTTGAAACTCTTATTTAGAAACAGGGTCATTGCAGATGCAGTTGGTTAAGATGAGATCATAAGGATGCTTCCTAATCCAATATGACTAGTGTCCTTATAACAAGGGGAGGTTTGGGCACAGAGACAGACACACACAGGAGACATCTGCATACAGATGGAAGCAGAGGTCAAGGTGGGGTGTCCCCATGGGATGCCAGTGATGGTCAGGACCACCAGAGGCTGGGAGAGGCCTGGAGCACATTGTCCCGCACAGCCTCAAAGGGGCCAGCCTGACCACACCCTGACCCTGGACTTCTCGCTTCCGGACCTGTGAAAAGAACAGCCTATCATGGTTTAAGCCAAACACACAGCCCCTGGACACTTCTACACGCTCCTCTATTGAAAAGAGATGCCACCCGCTTCCCTGAGCCCAGTGCCAGAGCCAGGTCCCAACCAAAGACTGAGGACACTTCGGTGAGTGTGGGAACCGCAGCTCCTTTCCAGTAGTTGTTGGATCACGGCAGGGAGAGTACCTCTTTCTGTCATTTTCAAACAGAAAATGGAAAGGCTGCTAAACACATAAGTAATTTTGACTGAGTCATTGATCTGGATACTTTTAAAGTAAAACAGCGAGTATTTCTGTCGCCCTTTGAAGTTGGCTCTGAGCTCCCTCTCCCCCCGCCCCCAGGGTGATTTTAAAGCCATTAAGAATGTGTTCCTTTTATCTAGAGCCTTCAATTAATTGAATTTCAAAAATACTCTGAAATGGTTTTTTTTATATTAAAAAAAATCAGCTAACTCCTGGGGGACATTCCTGTGTGATTTGCTGCCACAGTAATTAAAAGCTGGTGGTTATGCCGGTCACTGCCGGGGCGCCACTGCCTCCAGCTACACTGAGGCTTAACGTGGAACCTGGGACCTTCCACAGACATCCGAAGACAGGAGGCATATTCTCATTTCCAGAGCTGCTTTGCATTGCCTCACACCCCCCTGAATCGCCCCTTCAGGGGGACATACCAGTATCCCCAGGACAACGAAACGCAAGCACAGTGAGCGTCTCAGCTGCAGACAATGAAACGGTAAGCAGCCATGTTGGTCAACGTCCCCCAGCTTCTGCGCTCCTTCTGGGGCCCCCGCTGCACGGGGTTTGCCGCAGACCTTCGGAAGCCCAGCCCTTCTCAATGCCAGCTCACCGAGACCGCTCAGCTGAGAGCAGGTGCCCAGTGGGCAGACTAGGGTCCAAACCCTCCGGTGAGCACACGCCACTCCCACCCCCAAGTCCTCTCATTTATTTGCTGACCTGCGAAGATGCCAGCTGGTAGCACGTAGAAGCCTTCTACTTGCACGACTATTTTTTGCACAGAGTTGCAGAACACATGGGAGAGGGGTCAGGAAGCAGGGCCTGGGCTCCTTTTCACCATCGTGACTACGTCGTTCGCGCAAACTCCCCGCCAGACACTGGGTGAGGCTCCCAGGTTGAGGACCCTCCCATATCAGTTGTTTAATATTTTTGAGGTCCCTTACAGGAATACCAGCTCGTGCATATAGGATACATGTTTTCATTTATTTTCTCCCTGCTGAAAGGTTCCCTTTCTGAAACTGTGTCAGAGAATTCAAAGGGATATTCAAACTACAGGACAATGGAACATACTGTTACCTCTCTCTGCATTTTAAAGTGACTCCCTCTCATGTGGACAGCTTTTCTAGCCAGGACATGTGTGATCTGAGCCTGTGCTGGGTAAACATTTAAAATTTAAACATACAGACTACAGACATTGTCTGAATTAACAACCCTTCACTCTTAATACTAAAAGCCTGCCTAAAATCCGCGGGCATATTTCGGCATTGTAGACACAACACCGTATTCATTCCTGAACTGAGGAGAAGGGAAACGCTGTCTAACCCTTGCTCGCTCAGCAACCTCACAGGGACCAAACAGCAAGAAATGAAAATGAGACCAGAAGCGTGAGGCTCCCTGCCCCTCAGTCCACTCGAGGTCACCCTGTGCAGTGACCACAAGCACCTCTGACCTGTGGCCAGGCCACACATTGCTGTCTCTACCCAGGACACATCTCTGCTTTTAAAAAGAAACCCCTAGGACTTCCTTCTTTAGCAAATTCCATGTTTGGTATTGCACTACGGAGGGAGAAAGCCCCCTCTCTGCAAACCAAGGGCCAGCTGGGCCAAGAGGTTGGGCACCACACGAAAGCCAGGAGCTTCAGGGAAAGGTGCCACTCCCCACTCTGTACCCCTCGGATCCTGGCTCTGAAACACTACTCTGCTGCTAAGTCAGGGAAAGGAGTCCTTTCCAAAGGCAGACCCTCCCTTTGGGATTCCTGAAGGGCATCTTTAGGACACCAGTGCCAGTGTCCCTCTGAAGCTGCCTTCACTCAGGACCAGTTCCTGGATCCTCCACTTTGGCCCAGGTAAGAGCCTCTTGTCCCTCCTGGGACCCAGGAGTGGGAAGAATGAGGCTGGGGGCCCCTTGGCCACAGCAGGCACAGGGCAGTGTCAGAGCCGGCCCAGTCAGCTTCAGCACAGCAGTCTCAACCAGCAGATGCCTCTACATGTTGCAGCAACGTCCAGGCCAGGGGGAGGTGCAGCAGCATGGCCAGGCCCTGGGGCTCGGAGACTCTTGTTTCAGATTGCACTCTGCAGCTCTGCCAGCAGGAGAAACAAAGGAGGGACTCAAAGAAGATGGATCCACTAGGGAGCAAGTACTGACCAGAAGTTGGGGGCATGGCCAGCATGGGGGACGGGGGCGCTGTTGGCCTGTGACAGCACAGGGCCCCTGCCCTGGGGGACTGCTGTCCTTTGGAGGTGTCAGCAGCTGCAGTCTTGCTTTCTAGATTAATCACTCACTGATGCCAAAGTGGGACTTTCCCTGCCAGGCCCCCTCGCCAAGACCTGGGGTATTTCCATCATTGCCTCAGAGCAGCAGCTCGGGAGGGCCTGTGATGTGGTGGGAAGGACGGGGCAGTTTCCTGCCCCAGAAGTCCAGGGCACAGGGGCAGAGGATGGCCACTGATGCTTCCAGTCACATGAGCGGGGGTCCAGGGCAAGGTCAGGCCTTTGGGGGTATCAATGAAAGAGAGGCCTCCTTCCCAAGGAAAGGCAAGAGAGCACCCACGACACCTGGTGCTGTCAGGCTGCGGATATCCTGGAGGACTGGGAGACTGTGACACTTCTGGCTGCCCTGGGCTCCTTTCTCAGCAGGCCCGCAGGTTGCTGTTCTTGAGAGTGAAGTTGCAGTTTATCTCCAAATCAAGGTTGTAAGCACAAACTGCCTTGCTTATCTTCAACTATGAAAAGAATCTAAGTCCCAGGTGAGCTCTGCAGGGAAGGAGGGTCCAGCTTGTCCCCTTGGCCCCAGGGCCCTGCCAGGAACATCCCGCGTGGCCTGGAGGAAGAGACGAAGATGGGGAAGCAGAGCTGAGCAGCAGGATCCGAGCTTAAGCAAGGCCCTCCCATTCCAGGAGTGGGTGCCAGGGGGCCTTCCCTCCACTGCCTTCCAAGCCGAATCAAATGGGCTCCTCACCCCAGCCCCACCCACCAAAGCACCCCCTCCCAGAACCCCTTCTGTCCGCCCAGGGAGTTAACCCGTGGGCTACGCTGACATGCATCTCTGGGAGGATGCTGATAGGTCTGTAGCCCAGACAGAGCCCGTGTTGGTGTTTCCAGACACCAAAGCTGTGTCCTTCCCAGGGAAGCCACCAGAAGCTCTGGGCAGCTGGCTCTCTACCTCCCCCCGCCCTGCTCCATGGAAAAACTGGGGGGCTGTGTGAGGCCTGGAGGCAAACACCATCCTGGCCTGCTGTTGGTGACGTAAGCAGGCCTGCATTGCCTTTCCAGTGACTGGAGATAGCTCTGAGGAAAGAAAAGGGGAAAAAAACAAGCAAATGATTTTTTATTCAGACATTACCTGTAACAACAAATCTCAAATGTCATTGCACCACTACAGATCACAAGGAGAAACTTCGTACTTCTCTGAATGAAAATGACCAAGGTGCAGGATGGGGGAGAGGGAGTGACCAGGGCAAGGAGTTCTAGAAGAACTGAGGGTCAGGAAAGCGTGGACCTGGGACTCAGGACACTACCTTCCCTCATGGACACTGCCACAGGCTGTCTCCATTTGGGGATGTGTTTCCAGGCCAGAGGTCCAGCCCAGTAGGGCTCTGGACAGCCCTGGAAAGTTTCCATGTCAGGTGTCCCAATCCTGGGCAGGCCTGAGCCCCCAGCCCCACCTCTCCACCTCCAGCAGTTTCTGTTACCTCGGTAACACCTACACCAAGGTTTTCCAGAATTGCCATGCCTGCTGCCCCCAAGAGCCCAGAGGATGGAGACTAGTGGGTATACCACCATGTGGGGTCCCTTCATAGGATGAGATTGAGGGGGGAGGAGGTAGTAAAGGGGAGCAGGAAAGGAAGGGAAGGGCCTGACAGCCAGGACAGGACACCCCAGCCTATTCGGAGGAGAAGCAGGCCTCACGAGCCCTCAACCTGACCTCCAGGGCGGGGATGCCAGGGTCAAGGGGGGGACTCTGGGAAACTGGGGCCAAGAAGGAAGAAGGTTGTGAGGGGGTGCCATCCCTTGGACCCGACAGCCCTAGGCCTGACAACCAGGGCACCGGAAAGAACCTCCTGAGGGCCCCGGAGTAGCCCAAGGTCCCCTGGAGTAGTAACAGCTGGCAGAGCGTTCGGCTACATCAAGGCGGCGCGCCTTCCCGCTGTGCTGTTATGTTCCGTGTCCTCTCTGGGCTGGGTGTCCCTGCCACCCCAAGCCCCAGGGCACTCCATCCCAGCTCCTGCACCTCGAGTACCCAGAGCGCAGGCCGCGGAGGGGAAAGTTGGCAAGTGCGCGGCGCCCGCGGGGGAAAGCGTTAATGGGAGGCCGGGTGGGAGCAGCTCGCTCGCTCGCCCACGTCACGCCGGTGCGGGCTCGACTGACGACCGCGGCGCCTGGGGACGCCGGCGCGCTCTGCTCGCCAGGTGCTCCGCCTGGAAATGTCTCCATTAGTTGTCGCCTGCTCCCCTCCGGAGCGCGCGCGGCGAGTGGCTGCGCAGAGCTCTCTCCGGCCGGCGGTAGTGTCCCGGCGCCACCGCAGGTAGGCGAGGTCCTGGCGCCCGCCCCCGCTCCCGGGCTTGGAGACCCCTCCCCCCTAACGGAGAGGCGGAGGCTCCGCGAGGCAGCCGAGGGGCGCGGGCAGCTGCGACGGTGGCGACTCCCCGGTGCGTCCCGGGCTGAGCGCTGCTCCCCGTGGGCCCAGCGCCTGAGCGGCGCGGGCGGGCGCGTCCTCGGCGCAGGTAGGGAGTGGGCTCGGCCGCACAAACTTTGCGAGGATCGCTCCTGCGCTGCAGAGCACAAAGTTTGCTGCTTGCCTGTGGGGTCTCTGGAGGCCGCCGCGTTTTCTGCAAGTTGCAAAAAACGGGGTTCGGGGGGACGGCGCGGGGCTAGGGAGCCAGCGGGGCCTGCGCCAAGACACCCGGACTGCGCGCCTTCCCCGCTCCGGCGGGCCCAGCGGGGGCGCGGAGGGGGCGCGGCAGGAGAGCTGGAGGGAGTCGGCTGGGATGGAGGGCGTTTCGGGGATGATTCAACGCGTGTGCCTGCAGCTCGCCCCACTGGCTTTGCGGGAGACCCCAGAAGTCGGGCTGCGAAGGAGTGACCTGCCAACCTCAGGGTTCGAGAGTGTGGTGCCACCGACAACCAGAAGGCCACTTAGCCCCTCACCCCGCCCGGGTGTCCGAGAACAGTGAACGGGCACAGGTGCCCCAAGCCCCGGCCCTAAGCCTCAGAACAGAAGGCCTTTGCCTAGTGCTGCGTGCTCCCGCCTCTGTCCTCTTCCTGGGGTCAACTTCGCTGGACTGGGTAGAGTCCCCCGCCATCCCCACCCCACCCTCGCTCTCGGTGCAGGAGGGACTGGGTGGTCTCAGGGACGACTCCCGGAACAGGGGGTGCCTGGACTCAGCTGATGACAGGGTCGAAAATCCCACCCGAGCGTAGGAAGGTCAGGGTGGGGCCTAGCTCCCCAGAGACCCTCCAAGGTTCCGACAGCCTGCAACATCCCCAGGCAAGAGCGACCCACACGCCTCTAACATTCGGGACTAACGGTCTACAGGCAACCTCATCCTTGGCTGCTTTGGAGTACAGCAGGCCAGGGGGCACCTCACCCTGACCGTGGGGAACCGCGCGATTCCAGCGGGCCCTGCTCAGGGGTGTATTTAGAACCGGGGGTCCCTTGAGGAGCATGGGCTTAGCACTCTCGTCGCTGCGGGTGCGTTTAGCAGATGATACCTGAAGTGCTGAGGTTCCTGGTCAGTCGGCTGTTGGAGGAAAACCCAGGTGCCTCATCTCCAGGCTGGGCCTTTCAGTGAAGGGCACTTGATAGTTACTCCGGCATTATCTATGGGACAAAGAAGGCACGGGAAGCAGCCCAGTTTGGACAGGCGGGCCTCATCTAGAAGCAGGCTGTCAGCGGGATGTCGTCGTGCAGCGTAGGTCTGGGGACAGACCGCGCTGACCCAGCTTCCGGGATTGGTGCGCAGGACCTGGGTGCGCGGCCAGCAGCTCCAAGCTTCCCCAAACAGGGTGGCGGGGCCTGCGCCGGGCAAAAAGCAGAGAATC